>RCUC01101123.1:0-21598 GCA_003697995.1 Taxidea taxus jeffersonii | reverse complement strand
TGGGGGTGCTCATGAAGGTTTTAGGAGGTACATCTACAAGTATTTTTATTTGAATAGTCAATATTTAATTAAATATATCAGGAACAATATAACTGGTTCATCAAACTTTTGGTCTCTTAGATGGTATTGTTCACAATGAAGTTATGTGGGGGAAAGTGAGTTGGCTTAAAGAAAAGCTTAACCATGTTACAGTTGATACACAAATATGGCAAAACCCATAAGCATTAAGCAAGTGGATGACAGAGGGGAATGCATGCACCACACCATGCTGCGCAGAATACTTTAGGGTAAATTAATTAGGGACAGAGATATTCCAGCTAACCTTAGAAAGTCCCTTTCAGGACTTCTGATTCTAGATCACTTAGGGTTTCTCCATCTTGTTCCATTCTTTGGTTTCTTTTCCATGAAAATATCCCCTTGGTTCATCTCTCTTCAAGCTTTGGGGGAAGAAAGTAAAAGGTCACTGACTTCCTGTAATCCTAAAAATAATAGCCGTGAATATAATAATGTCAGTTATGGCAAGTGAGAGATTTGTGAAGGGGGCTGTCTGCCCCTTTCTGAGACTGGGAAGTTAATGAATGTGAACTTTGGAAGCAGATTAAGGCACTGTGGCAGATAAACCTTTTAGCAGGAAGATTAGACTGATGAGGAAGCCCATAATTTCCCTGGCTCCCCTTTTCTCCAGGTTGGTTTTTCAATAAAATTGGCTGCCTCTCCTCATGAGCTCAGGTTGAGCTTGGAGGATGGTGTGGAAGGCAGACACAGGAAGAATGCTTGTTCATCCATGGGCACAAATTTCTGCTGAAACGGGTTTCATCTGAGAGCAGGTATGGTCAGGGCTGATTCATCCATTGACACAGTAGTTGCAGTACCTAGGGCCCACAAAAAGGTTTTAATTTCTTTTAAAGTCAGAAGAAAAACATGAGTATCATCTAGCCAGAGTTATATCTGTCTTTATGCCAACACAGTCATAAAATATGGTTTCAAATCTATATATTTTTTGGAGGTAGAAATTCATGAACACAAAAGTACCTAAAATACATAAAAGTCATAAATGTGTGGGGGGGACCTCTTTTTTTTTTTTTTTTTTGTCTGCTCATCACTTATTCCCCTTGTCTTCTGGTTGCAGAACCTGCGGGAAACTATTCCTTCTTTATTCTAGGTCCTGTGAAATTCAGATGGGTTTTGTCAGTCTTGGCTCCAGAAGTGTAGTGGCCTACGTAGGGCCAATCAGGGCCAACAAGACTCAAATTAATTGTGGGAAGTGAGGAGTAGAATGTAGGCTGGAGATGCTGGTCACTATACTTAAACTCTATGGGGCGAGTGGGGAAAGAAGCTATTAGAATAGCTGCTGGGTCTCTAGCAGTAGGAGTTGGGGGTCTTTAACTTAAGGCCGGGGCACCTCCTGACACAAGACTCTCTTTGGAGAGGATCTGATTGATTTATCCTCAGTCAGGAGTCCTCCTATGGTCCAATTAGCTGTGGCTAAGGGATGGCTGGCAAAGTTCTACAAACATGATTGTCAAGACTCAGTGCCCTGAGGGAGTCTTAGGCTTACGAGAAACTGTCTAGTATAGGTTATTTGCTAGAAAGTTGGTTGTTTTTTTTTTTGTTTTGTTCTTTTTTGGTTTTGGTTTTGGTTTTGAGGCTAGGAAGCTATGGAAAGTCAGGGGATATGGCTTGGGCTTCTGATTTTGAGTGGGAGACTTTAAGAAGCTTTTCAAAAAATTTTTTATTTTCTTTCTTTCTTTCTTTTTTAAAAAGGTTTTATTTATTTGTTTGACAGAGAGAGAGATCACAAGTAGGCAGAGAGGCAGGCAGAGAGAAAGGGGGGGAAGCAGGCTCCCTGCTGAGCAGAGAACCTGATGCGGGACTCGATCCCAAGACCCTGAGATCATGACCTGAGCCGAAGGCAGAGGCTTTAACCCACTGAGCCACCTAGGTGCCCCAAGAAGCTTTGATGTAATTCAGAATTTCTCAATTCCTGAGGAATTTGTGTGATAACCAGTGTCAGTGGGGATATTCAAAAGGATCTTATGATCAAGCATATTTGGGAAATAGCAGCTTAAATAACATCATTTGAACTTCTTTTCTTCAGGACTTCTTAGATCTTTCATATGTTCATATGCATTATGAATCTCCAGGGGAGGAGGAAACTGAAGGTCCAGTATTTCTTAAACTTGTATGACCACTCAAACTAGGAATTTCGAGAAATTCCTAGCTTTGAAGAAAACTACTCTTTTGAGGAATACAGTTTAAGAAATACTGGTTAAGGGGTGCCGGGGTGACTCAGTTGGTTAAGCATCCCATTCTCGGTTTCAGCTCAGGTCATGATCGTGGGGTCCTGGGATGGAACCTCCAGTCCAGCTCAGCAGGCAGTTTGTTTCTCTGTTTCTCCCTCTCCATCTGCCCCTTCCCCTACTTGCATGTGCCCTCTCTAAAATAAGTAAATAAATCTTAGAAAAAAGAAATACCGGTCAAGTTTATTAACCTTGAGAGCATTAAATGCTATAAAGGAGAAACACTGAAAAGTCTAAAACCTTCAAAGGTCCTTTTTTATGAGGATGCACCCAGATTCTAACTAGTTCAGTTTTTTGTTGTTGTTTTTTTTTTTTTTAAAGATTTTATTTATTTATTTGATAGACAGAGATCACACAAGCAGGCAGAGAGGCAGGCAGAGAGGGGAGGGGAGAAGCAGGCTCCCTGACGAGCCCGATGTGGGACTCGATCCCAAGACGCTGGGATCATGACCCGAGCCGAAGGCAGCGGCTTAACCCACTGAGCCACCCAGGCGTCCCGTTGTTTTGTTTTTACTAAGACATGTGGAATCCTATGCCAGCTCCATCAATATTAAAAATAATAAAAAGCAACCTTATCTAGTGTAAATTCTAAGCCCTAGGAAACTGTGCTAGGGGATTTATGTGCACTGTCTCATTTAATACTCACCCCAATAAAGGAGGTAGGTGCTGTGATCAGTCCCATTTTATAGCTCAGAAAACTGAGGTACGGAGAGGTAAAATAACTTGAATGTGGTGGAGGTAGAAGCCGAAGCCAGGTAATCGGACTCCAGCATCCTACTCCCAGCCCATTTTGATGCTAAAATAATTTGCATATTATGTTGGGCACGTCTCTTCTCTTGGTCTGCAAACTTCTTGATCTGTAAATTGAGTGCATCAGACTTTTATAGTTGTTTTTTTTTTTTTAAGATTTTATTTATTTGAGAGAGAGCAAGAAAGAGAGGGCACTAGGGGGGAAATGGTGAAAGGAGAGAGAGAAGTAGACACCCTGCTGAGCAGGGAGCCCCATGTGGGGCTCAGTCCCAGGACTCTGGGATCATGACCTGAGCTGAAGGCAGACGCTTAACCCACTGAGCCCCCCAGGCACCCACTGCATCAGACTTTTAAAGCAATCCAGTTCTATGTAGATTTTCCATCTTTGTGTGACTTGATATCTGTAACCCCACATTGAGGAAAGTGGCCATCAATAAAGTGGTTTCCTTGCTGCAGGTGATTAAAGACAGGGGTGGAGGGGATGGTAGAGATAGAACTGGGGAACTTCAGACAATGCTTAGGAACAGGGACAGCAGCCCTGAATGTAGGTTTCACCACCGCAAAGTGACATGCTGGCGAGGTAAGTAAGAACCTCGTGAAATGTGAAATGAGTGAAAATGAGGTGTCCGGAGAGGTCTCTATTGATTGCCAGTCTAAATTTAGCTAAGATATCAGATACCCGGACAGACATCAATGGCTGTGCTAGAAGCCCCAGCTTCTCTCCCGGTGCGTGGCAGATGGGTGTATGAGTGAATCTCAGCACTTCACTGGTTTGCCATCCGTCAACCCATGGTGGTGGGCCTTGAGTCATCTCACGTTCTTCTGGCTCTGCATTGCTGACATGGGACAGATGTCATGTGTCAGAATTGATGTTTCCTTCCAAAGGAAGAGGACAGGATGGAAGAGGCCTGTTAAGCGAACCCTCGATGATACTATGCATCTCTACCACTTTATGCCTTCCATCCCAGAAGGAGCTATTTCCCAAGATTAAGATAATAACCCTAACCATTCACTGAACCCCAGATAGGGGTCAGAAACGTAAGATGTTGTTGCCATTTTACAGATGGAAAAACAGAGGTAAGAAGCTACCACATTATAGAACACTTGCTTCAGGTCGTTAGTCCACTAAGCTTATATGGACCTTAAATATCTATGTCTCCCCATCCCCACACACAATCCTATGAATTCCTGCTGACATATTTTACTATGTGGTATGTTTTTGAATTTGGATCAAAATAATTTAGATAGTGAGAGAAACTTCTATTTTGAGTCTCATTTTATGTGATGAAACTGAGCCATGTACTGCAAAGCTCTTAATGGAAGTGCTAGAATTTAACCCAGGTGGTCTGACCCTACCTAAGATGACCGCGCAATTTGATGTCTAAGCAGGCATTTTTTTGAGGTATAACTGACATACCATGTTCTGTCAGTTTCGTATGTACAACATAGTGATTTGACATTTGCTATATGTTGTGAACTAAACACTGTGATGTCTAGTTACTGTCTGTCACGATACAAAATGAATACAATACTATTGACCGTGTTCCCCAAGCTGTGCATGGCATCCCCGTGACTTCTGTATTTTATAACTGTAAAATAGCATTCTTCTGAGGGTGAAATGGATATTAGGCCATGATAGCAAGTGTGAATCAGGATGCTCCCATGTAAGCCAGAATATATGGTCACTTCAGCTATATGGATCCCCATGAAATAATGAAAGTAAATGATGTGTCTAAGGCACTTACCCCAGTACCTGAAACATAGTATCTAGTCCAAATATTTGGAGTAGCTGCATTTATTCTTACCCATCATAAGGGTCATTGTCTGGAGGATGGCCATATTTTGGGTTAAAGAAATGGCTGTCTTACTCCATCCACTGTTTTGTTTTGGCTTTGTTTTTCCTGGTTAATGATGCCAAGAAGAGGCGGTGTCATGCCTTGGATTGTGGAAGGGGTCCTGGAGAAATTCACCTTGCATTGACCTAGAAGGTCGCTGGAAGGATGCTGTCTGAGGTCCTGAAGAGTATTTTGTAACTATCTCATTTGTAACCAGAAGGGCATTTTGAAACACTTGGGTGTGTTTTGTGGTAGATGAATAGATGGTCTGTGTTCAATGAGTATCATGGCCCTGCAATTGAAAAATGAAATGAAATATTAATAGGTCTTGCCAACTGCTGGGTGATTGCCAAGTTGAAAAGCCACCGGAAGCCTTTGGGACAGAGTTGCTATGTGCTAGAAGAGAAATGACGGGAAAGGAGAAGTGCTGTGTGCTGGGGAGGGTGACTGCCCAAATTGAGCAGAGCTATTATTGGAGGGCAAGGACCATATATTCTGTATGCTGTTAGGTGAATTGTGTCCCCTTAGGATTATCAATAAGTTGCTTGTATCTGTGCTTGGGAAATTCACCAAAGACTGGGTTGAATTGGATGATAGTCACAGGTAAAATAATGAAGTAGGAATGGTTTCGTTTTAGCATCCTCTTCACATCCTTCATATCATCCCCGCAACTTGGATACAAGAACATAGCTCCATGACTTGGAAACTGTCATCTGGACCTGCCCGCCACTGCGCCATATTCTGGGGAAGGACTGTCTAGTGAGGAATATATTTAGCTGCAAGTGAAACTCATCTGGAGTCGCTTAACAACAAGGGGTCAGGAAGTCAATGGTTGCAGGTGTTGGTCCAGTGAGTGGCTTGGGAATGTCAGGACCACTGTACCTAGTCTTTCTTCAGCCTTTCTTTTATGTTAGTTATCTTAAGATCATGGGGGAAGCTGCTTTAGTTTCAGACATCACATGCATGTTCAAGACAGGAAGAAGGTGGGCAGGGGAAAAGGCAGAGTCACCACACCAGCTGCTTCTGTCTCCTCCAAATGAGAAAGCAGATGCCTTCTCAGGATTTCTCCCTCAGTAGCTTGTGCTTCCCTTTGTTCCCTGTACCTGGGTCGCATTACCATCCTTAGTTGCCAGAGAGGTAGGAAGAGGGAACAAGATTGTCATGATCGGGGCGCCTGGGTGGCCTCTGCCTTCGGCTCAGGTCATGATCTCAGGGTCCTGGGATGGATCCCTGCATTGGGCTCTTCACTCAGCAGGGAGCCTGCTTCCTCCTCTTCTCTGCCTGCCTCTCTGCCTCCTTGTGATGTCTGTCTGTCAAATAAATAAATAAAAATCTAAAAAAAAAGAAAGATTGTCATGATCAACTTAGACCAATGACAACCCACTGCCTGGAGTTAGCACTTGATTTTTCCAAATGAAATTGGGTTTTGTTATCAAGATAGAGAGAAATAAATAATTGCTGAGGCAATGAATGGTGTCTTCCATTATCCTTTTTATTTATAATCGGAGACAGTTTCTGGGGAAACTGATTTCTTTTATTTCTTTTTATACCTTAAGAGTCTTGAACTGTGTTTATAACTTCTTAGAAAATTTTAAGTGGATAAATGACTAGTGTATTTCTGCTGAATTATAAAACAAGCCAAGTAGTCTCATTTTCTGTTAATATATTTTGGTTTGGGGCTAGGAATTTATGAAAACACACCACAATTTGAAGATTTGGTTCTAATAATGAGAATTTCAGCTAACAGTAGGTCAGCAAGGGCAAATCTAATTTTCATAGAGCATTGGGAGTGTGCAGTATCCCTTGGTGAAGACTTTTGTTGCTTTCCAGTGTTTTGAGGAGAGTCCTAATATATCAGCCCTGGAAGAAGTCTTTGATAATGATAATCAATAGGTAGAATTCTTTTTTTTTTTTTAAGATTTTATTTATTTATTTGTCAGAGAGGGAGAGCGAGCGAACAAGCACAGGCAGACAGAGAGGCAGGCAGAGGCAGAGGGCGAAGCAGGCTCCCTGCCGAGCAAGTAGCCCGATGTGGGACTCGATCCCAGGATGCCGGGATCATGACCTGAGCTGAAGGCAGCCACTTAACCAACTGAGCCACCCAGGCGTCCCGAATAGGTAGAATTCTTGAACATTCACTGCCTGCTAGACATTCTACCTGGACTTTATTTTTTTAAGATTTTATTTATTTGAGAGAGAGGGAGAGTATGTGTGTGTGCAAGCATGGGCGGGGGGGGGAGGAGCACTGAGAGAGGGAGAAGCAGACTCCCCACTGAGCAGGGAGCCCAATGTGGGACTCGATCCCAGGACCCAGAATCATGACCCGAGCTGAAGGCAGATGCTTAATGGAATGAGCCACCCAGGTGCCTCTCTACTAGGACTTAAAATTATCAATTTATTTCATCCTTGTGATGAGCCTATGAGGTAGATAATATTATAATCCCTAGTTCATAGAGGTGGAAATTAAGACCCAGAGAGATTTAGTAACCCACCTAAGTTTATAAAAATTGCAAGTGGGGGAGCTTGGTTCAGATCCATACTGCCTGGTTGCAGAGCACATGCTCATCTTCCTTGGGCAAAGTGGCCTCTCGGGTAATAATAGCTGTCCTTGGTTGAGAGTCTATTTTTGCATCTACGATATAGCATACATTTATGTAAGCGTGTTACATATGCTTTCTCATTTGACTTTCACAACAACCCAGCGAGGCAACTATGATTCTTATCCTCATTTTCCAGTAAAAGAAACAAAGCACAGAGAGGATAAAGGGACTTGGTCCTATGTTAGTTTGTGCGGGGTGAACTCTGGCTTATCTGGGCCCTGAACCCCAGGATCTTGGCTTGTGCTGTTCTGTGTTTCTTAAGATCAGTCTTTTAGAAATTCATTTATTTATTTGAGAAAGAGAGATGCAGTGGGGAGCAGCAGAGGGAGA
Organism: Taxidea taxus jeffersonii; assembly: GCA_003697995.1. NCBI lineage: Eukaryota > Metazoa > Chordata > Mammalia > Carnivora > Mustelidae > Taxidea > Taxidea taxus. The sequence goes on along the minus strand of RCUC01101123.1, from coordinate 13,783 downwards.
GGAAGAGAGAGTCCCAAGGCCCAAGGAAGTGAGCATGGAGCCCAATGCAGGGCTCAATCTCAAGACCCCAAGATTGCGACCTGAGCTGAAACCAAGAGTCAGATACTTAACCAACTAGGCGCCTGGAGATCAACCTTTTGAAAGCCCTCATTCTAGAGATGAAACAGGATGAGGAAAGCTCATTGAGGGTGGCTAGATATTCAAAAGCCTGTGAGAGAAGGGTTGTTACCTTTGTTTCACATGTATTGGTTATGTTACATGCTAAAATGCTGTATCTAAGAGGCCCCCATGTAGAGTGGCTTAAGCGAGACAGAAGCTTATCTTTCCCTTATGTACTGGTGGAGTTTGGTGGCTTAAAGCTGACTTCTGTTATTGGATTCAACGCAGCTGTTCACTTATAACTTCTTACAGAAAAGAGAAAAGTAACGTAGAGGGAAAATAGCTTGCTTTTAGGGGTGCAACGTGGAACTCCCACATACCATGCAGTCTCTCTGCTCACATTGCTTTGATCAGAATGTGGTCACATGCCATTAGCTGCAAGGCAGGCTGGGAAGCATCTAGATGGGTGGCCGTGTCCTCTGGGATGGGGAAGAGGGAACGATGGATATTGATTGGGGGCCAATCAGCAGTCTGGGCCACACCAACAGTGAGCAAGCGGAGGCTCAGAAGGGTAGATATTTGCCTGGACCACACAGTGGCAAACACGGGCCGTGCACATTTTGAGGAAGGCTAGATGAGGGAGAAGTGTCAGGATGGGCAGGCCAGGGAGTGGTGCAGAGAAAGGACATTGCAAAGCTCCAAGAGGCAGACACAGGCCACAGTGAAAGACTCAGATATCTGCAAGAGCCAGTCGTAGAGGCTGGGTGAGCGGCTAGCTGGATGCATGTGAATTCATGCTTGTGATGGGGTAGCAGAGGCATTGACAGGAAGCTGGGCTTTAGGGTTGCTGAACTCTAGGGAATACCATTTCCAAATGGTATGATTGGAAATGTGGTACCCCAGAGCTATGCGACATGTGGGCTCTGCCAGGAAGGCCCTTCTCCTACTGCGCTGTCATCAGTCGGGTTCCTTGGGCAAGTGGACTTTGAGGTGGGGACTGGCATACGGAAGGTTTGTTCCAGATAACTCTTGGGATCAATACCTTTGGAGGGAAGAGAAGGAAGCAGAATTGAAAAGAGGAAGTCGAGCTACAATTTACTCTCAACAGAAATGTCGGTCAACCTTAGAGACTTCTGAAGAGGGGTTGATTTTCCCAACTTGTCTCTGAAGTTGTCTGAACAAGAACGCTGGGTCTGGGGGCGCCTGGGTGGCTCAGTGGTGAAAGCCTCTGCCTTCGGCTCAGGTCCTGATCCCAGGGTCCTGGGATCGAGCCCCACATCGGGCTCTCCGCTCAGCAGGGAGCCTGCCTCCTCCTCCTCCTCCTCTCTCTCTGCCTGCCTCTCTGCCTACTTGTGATCTGTCTGTCAAATAAATAAATAAAAATCTTTTTTTTTTTTTTTAAAAAAAGAAGGCTGGGTCTTCATGCCCGCTATTATTTAGTAATTGGGTGCCGGCTGCCTGGGAAAGGCGGCATGACCTTGGGCCTGACCTCAGATGAGGTAGCTCTCCCTGGCTGAGGCAATCGCTGAAAGGGGCTGATGGCAAAGGGCTCTCCTAAAAGCATTTCAGGAGTTGAGCTATTACATCCTTCATTTCCGAAGGGGGATCTTGGCACCTCGTGGCATTCACCACATTCCCCGGTCAACACACTGCCTACTATTCCTTTCTCACAGAGTGTGTCCTGAAGAACTCCCTTTTTCAAGTCTCAGCTATCCCTGGATTGGTGGGGAGGGGGTATCTACGGTTTAGATTTCATTATGAGCTAATTAACAGTTGGTTTAACCACCAGCCCCTCCTTGGGGGTCTGTAACCAGCACTGGAGAATATTGAAGGGACGGGTCATGCCTGGAGTGGATGGGACACATGACAGGAGGTCTACAAGAAGCAGAAGGGGAAGCTGAGAGGGAGGCAAAGCCAAGTTCTTCCTCTCCTCACCTAGCTCAAGGTAAATTCTGCCTCAGGTGGAGATCCCAGGGAGAATGTAGGCACTGGGTGGTTCTGAAATCAGACTTTGCCAACTCCCAATTTCACCCAAAGCCAAGCCTGCCCCAGACATTCCTTCTTTCTTTTGTTTGAATTTCTAATTTGCTCTTTACCAAGATGGCTACCTGTTCAGGAGAATGAAAGATCACAGTTTGATCTGGTTCAGAGTTTGATTTTTTTTTCTCTCTCTCTCCCTCTCAGCATAACAGCTCACACATCTATAGGCTACAGCTAAAAAGTGATTTTTAAAGACTTCTCATTGACAAAGAAATCAATGGAAAGAAATCTCTGCCTCCCCCTTCCATTCTGCTTTTAATTATTTTTCCTTTCCAATCCCCTGCTAGGAATGTTTTGTCTGAGACCATCTATCATACTTTGTCAGAAAGTTGCATTGTTAAGGATGGGGGTCCTGCTGGGTGAACTGAGGAGCTGGTGAGATTCCCCCCCACAGTCTTAGCCATGAACTCAGCTTGAGCAAGGAGTGGAATCAACAAATTCCATCAGGAAGATGGAATCCCAAGGCAAAGTCATCTTTCAAGGGCAGGATTATTGCAGAAATATCTTCATGACAGCCTCCAAGGAACAAGTGTTGGAGAGGGTAGGGCTAACGAAAGGGAAAGGTTGGAGGGATGACCTTTCAAAAAGATATGGAAGGAAAGGACTTGGGTGTCCCAGATGCTCTCACTCCAGGCTACTCTGTTCAGAGGTTGTGTCACCTCAGGTAAGTTGGCTACCTCTCTGAGCTTCAGTTTCCTTATCTCTGAAATGGGTGAAAACTTTCTACATGTATTAGTGAGATAAGGCCGTGGGAGGACGGGGCGGAAACATAGGCCAGTGTAAATAAAGACTTTAACAAAATTGTGGTAAGAACTCTTGACATGAGAGATATTCTCCCAAGGTGTTACGTGCACACTACAGCATCGTTCCCCATAGGCACAGGGCTGTATAGTGGATTTCTAGAGCTCCGTTCCCATCTTGCATTTCTGAAACTTTATCCTCACTGAACAGCAACTCCTCATTTTCTTCTCCCCCCCGGGCCCTGGCAACCACTGTTCAATTCTTTGTTTCTATTAGTTTGACTATTTTCATACTTCATGGAAGTGAAATCATGCAGTATTTGTCCTTCTGTGACTGGCTTATTTCACTTAGCATAATGTCCTTTGGGCTCTCCACGTTCTTGCATATGGCAAGATTTCCTTTATTTACTCCATTTATATATATATATATTTATATCACATTTTCTTTATCCATAGAAACCCCCCCCAAAAGACAAGAAATAAAACACAATACCAAAAAACCAGAAAACCAAAACATACACCCTGATTGAAAGATGGGCAAAGGACTTAAATAGACATTTCTCCAAGGAAGAAAGATTAATGACCAACCAGAATATTAAAAGATTCCCAGCATCACGAATCACCAGGGAGATGCAAAACAAAATCACAATGACATATCACCTCACGCCGGTCAGGATGGCTACTGTCAAAAAGACAAAAGGTACCAGGTGTTGATGAGAATGTGGAGAAAAGGGAAACCTTGTGGGTGGATGGGAGTGTGAAATGGTACAGCTACCATGGAAAACAGTATGGAGGTTCCTCAAAAAATAAAAAAAAAATAGAATTCTCATATGATTCAGCATTCCCATTCTGGGGATAAAGGGGGCTTGATCATAAAGTGCCTGGAACTAGAATGAAAAGTTACCAGAGTCTAAAATAGCTCTAATGACCTCTTTTCCTTTGCTAACTCATGGCCTCTATCTTTACTCTGGGACTGTTCTACTCTCCTTTCCACAGACCTGCCTCATCTGTAACTCAGTTTCTGCTTGCCAAAATACCAGCTGGTACAAGACTTCTGAGGCACTTCCCTCCCCACTCTGCCTTATGAACTTTCACCTGCCATTCCCGTGAACAGATGCCTCCTCCTGTTTCTTAGTTCACGTTCCTGTGAGAGAGAATCTGTTTGGTTCAGCTCATCCTCGTGCACTAGGACTTGGGGTGGTTGCTTTGAGACTGTGTGATTAAACCAAAGCCAGTCAGCTATCCATGAAGGGGTGGGCTCACATCGATCACATCACATAGAAGCTTATTGCCTAAGGAATTTTTACAATTGTGAGTGAGTGGTTGAATTTGACCACAATATTTGTGGTATTTTCTGGTGCTGCCCCCACCTACCTTTCTCAGAACCACCTCTGGTGAGTGAGCACCTGAAGAAAACAAAGCTTCCCGAACCAGTAGATTCACACAGAAAATCCAAATGAGTCCAAAGTGAATATGAAGACGGTTCATTGTCTTAATACGGGATTCATGGCTTGGCTTTGTGTAGGTCTAATCTCATTAAGGTCAAAAGTTTTCCTTAAAGGGTGGAGGCTGGGATGTAGCTAAGTATGGCAGATCGTATTTTCCAAAGATGGCCACAATAACATCTCCAATCCCACATGCATTTTTAGAGCCTTGCTACTCCCTATCAAAAGTCCACGCCACTTTCCCTCCAACCCTGTGACCACCTTGACCAGTAGAATACCATGGAAATGGTGTTCTATGATGTTATAGGCTAGTTCACAAAAATGCTGTGCCCCTCCTCCCTGTTCTCTTAGGATGTGCACTTCTGGGACAACAGCCACCATGTTGTGAGGAACCCCAAGCAGCCTGTGGAAGGAAACCAAGCTCTTTAGCCCATAGCTTTGGCTGGATTCCCAGCTTAAACCAGCACCGACAAGCTGGCATGTGAGTGAGCTGTCTTGAAAACAGATCTTCTAGCCCCCCCGGTTCAGCTGCCTCACCCGATGCTGCTTGGAGCAGAGAAGAGTCATCTCCGCCAAGCCCTATCCAAATTGCAGATCTGTGAGCAGAATAAATGACTGTGGTTGTTTTTGGCCACTCAGGTTTGGGATGTTTGTCAGGCAGCAACAAATGGCAGATAGAGCATTGGATGGACACTCTTATGAACTTTTCTAGTTTTGTGTGTGATTGGGGAGTGAAGAGGGTTGAAAATGGGCAAGGGGAGGTCCTTGGCTACAGAGGGAAGGGGTATGCCCCCACTCTTAACAATCACTCCTTACAGAGCACATGCTCTGCCCCAGCCCCTGAGCTAAGGGCTTTAAACTGATTCCTTTACCTCCCTGAGAGGTGGGGAATATTACTGTGGTTATCTGACAGCTGACAAAGCTGATATCTGGAGAGTTTTAGTCTCTCCTGTGCTCATGAAGCCGGTATGTTGGAGAGTTCACATCTGAACCTGGTTTGATATCAGACTAATTTATTCTTGACCAGAGAACAAGAATCAGGGCTACGACCAGAGATAAGCCTGTTCTTAACAGATGAGTAACTATTCAGTGGGGAAATTTTTCTCATCCCCTTTGGGATTCATCATGAATTTCATAGGTCCTTCTAATATGTGTTTAGTGCTTACCCTGTTCTAAGCCCCATACTTACACATTGCATTTAATCCTTGCTGTAACCCTCATTTTTCCGATGCAGAACCTGAGGTTCTCAGGGGTTAAACAGCTGTTCAAGGTCACATAGGTAGCAAATGGCAGGGCTGAATTTGACATCAATTTCCTGCCTGTTAACTACTTCTGTTCCTTAATTTTATGAGTGAGGATGGGAGGATGAAGAAAGGAACAGCAAGAGGAGGGAAAGAATTCGAAACAGCAAGGAAGGAAAATCCCAAGGTGAGACACAGAAGAGGGAAGGAGATAGAGATGCGGCAGGCAGGTTTTGTCGATGACAGAGCCGGTCATTTCCAGATGAAGACATCTCGATCTGGGAGGGGGGACAAAGCTGTCAAGCCATTGTGAGGAAGACACCAAGTCTGGGGGTGGTGGAGGGGGGACACTGGCAGGCTGACTGTAGAATCTGTCTCTTACAGAGCTATTTTTCTTCCAATAATGTCGTAGAAATATATAGAGTGAAGGAGGAGAGTACATTGGAATGAAATACTGTATAATTCATTTGTCTTCTTTACTGAGGAAATCTCCCTATAATTTATCAGTAGGAAAGGTTTAAGTGAGTTTTGTAGTTCTTTTTATATGCCCTTAAGAAGCAGGCTCCACTTTGCCAATGGGGGCTTTTTCATCATTCCCTGGACCACAGATGGGGATCATGCTTTAGAAGAAGGAGAGAAGTTCTAGGGAAAACAAGCAAGCAAGAATTTTTGCAACCAAAAGGGGCATGCCCAAATGCAAAGAGAATGCAAATTGGGACCCAGAATGTAAATTTCTTTCTCTTTACCCTATACACTGTGAACATGAGCACATACACATGTACTCACAGGCTAACATATGTGTATAGTCACACATACAACCCCACATAGTCATACATACACATTATACATGCATAATCATATGCACAGACACACAAAGACATAGACACACACACCACTCTGATTCCCTGAGCACGGGGTTTAGGTAGCTCCTAAAATTCTATTGAGTACGTGAGGCTAGTGGACCTGAGTTCAAATTCTATTTCTGCCCCCTGCTGGCTTTGTATCTTGGATCAAGTCACTTTACCTCTCTGTGCTTCTGTTTCTTCATATATAAAGTGGACATAATGATGTGCCTAGTTCATAGAGTTGTGATAATTCAGTGATTGATTGTATATATAGTACTTAGAAAAGTGTCCAGCACATAGTGGCTCTCTGTAAATGTTGGTGGTTATTGTTGCTGTGAATTGGGTAGATTTCCCTATTCGAGCTGTTGTCATCATCCTTTGTCATCAAAACCTCCCTTTTCTTGAACCGTGCTGTGTTAGGCCCTGTGTCAAGAAGATTACTTGTATTATCTCAATGCTCAAAATAGCTGTATGAGGCAGATACTACTTTTTAAGATTTTATTTATTTATTTGATGCAGAGAAAGAGAGAGAGCATGCACAAGCTGGGGGAGCGAGAGGGGGATGGGGCTCCATCCCAGGACCCTGGGATCATGACCTGAGCCAAAGCAGATGCTTAATGGACTGGAGCATCCTAGACCCCCCGAAGTAGATACTATTTTGACAGAGAAGGAAATTGAAGCCTGGAAAGGCTCAGTAACTTGCCTGAGGTCATACATGTGGGAAATGGCCAAACTAGAGCTTAAACCTAGGTCTGCATAATTTGAAGCCCTAGTTGTTAATCATAGGCAATGTATGATCTCCCTCATGGGAGAGGTAGTGGAGGGGGGCAGGGAGAGAGAGAGAGGGAGAGGAAGAAAGGACAAACCAGTGGGATGCTGGGGCCCAGAAGAAAGCAGACCAGACCATGGAGGAGAGAAGGAAGTCCATTAGTCGTATTATATTCAACAGATAGATCTGGACTGAGAAATGTGGGTCCATAGGGTAGGCTAATAATTTTGCACCTGCAAAGTGGTGTTCTTTAAATATTTGCTTGGCATTAATTTGGAGGAGATCTTGAGCCTGGCGCGGGGGCAAAGGCCTCTGCTCTGGTGACCGAGCAGTTAGCTTCAGCTCCAGGCTCGCATTTCATATTCAGGAAAACAAAAGCCCTGCTTTTGTTAAAGACGCCAACCCTCAGAGGAGGCCAGTTAGAAAGCGTTTGTTGTTGCGCAAGCATGCCTCTTGAGGCGGACCTCACCGTCTTCCCCAGTAACTTATCAAAGTTTACTTTCCAACTGCACACAGTACTATCCCTAAGAGGAGTTCTGGTAAACACAATTTTCTTCATCTTGTTACCTTTCCAGTGATGTTTTAGAGTCCCGTATAGACTGGAGCCCTGAGCTGCTGCCGGCTGCCCTACTAATTAATCGGTCCTAGGAGGAGGGAAGATGGGGGAAGCCGTTCGATTGGTTATCGCTGGGTAACCTTGGGCAGAGCGTGTCAGTGGGGAGATGGACCGGGGGGGGGGGGGGGGGGGGGGAGGGGTAGAGGAAGCCAAGAGTAAATGTGTGCTAAGGATGTGGAATCAGTAAGTGTGAAGAGGTGCTTTTGAGAAGCTTGATAGATTGAGGAGACAGCAGCGTGAAGGGAAATGGTTCTCATTTGTCTTGAGTTCTAGGGAAGATCAGAAGGTGTTGCTCGGCAGAGGGAAAGGGTTGGTTCGACAGGGAGACTTCTGTGGAAAAGAGAAGGAGCCATTGAGGGGCAAAGAATGTCAAGAGGGGACGGAAGTGAGAAGGATCCAGAGGGGCTGGAAGCTCGGGCTTTGGAGTTGGACATGCTCAGATTTGAATCCTCACTCTACCTCTGTAGCTGTGTATCCTCAAGCAAACTGCTTAACCTTTGTGGACCTTGGTTTTCTCAACTCCAGAATGGGGATAGTAATGCTTACTTCACAGAGTTGTTCTAAGGGATACATAAGATAATGTTTGTAGAGTACTTAGTGGAGTGCCTAGCACTTAGTAATGCTCAGTGAATGCTGCTACAATGAAAAACAAAATCAGAGGTGAGGCTAGGGGAAGATTTGGTGACATTTGGGAATGGAACAGATGGTTAGTGTTTGATAAGTTTTACTCCTGGGAAGTTTAAGGACTTTCCTGGCCAGTGAAGTTTGAGGGAAATTTTTCTGGGTCCAAGGGCTTCTGGGAAAGGTTTTTCTCCTTCATGAAAAGAGAGTTGAGAAGATAAAGTCCTCTTTTGAATACCTTTGGATGCTGTTGTGTGAGTAGCGATGCCTGGAGCTGTGGCAGCCATTTTGGCACCTGAGGGGAGGTGAGGGAGTATTAAGCCTGAGACTAAAAGTCAACAGGAAGATGGTGGAGTAGAAAGGTGGAAGGAATGTCCATGACAGAGGGTCACCCGGTCTCGAGGAGTAGGGGGGGAAAAGAAGGAACAGGAGGGAACGAGTGAGGAAAGAGAAAGAATGTTCTTGACATTGCTGAGCTGCTGAGCAAAGTAGTTTAAGTTCCTTATTGTTTAAGTTCTTTTTAGTTGGATATTTTGTTAACAGTAGTCAAATGTATTGCAAATGATCAGGTGTCCCTGGAAGAGAGCGTGGCATTTGCAGATCTAGGGAGGATGAGGCACTTGCTCAGGGAACCGTAAACAGTTTGGCTGCGTGCTAGGGTGGAAGGCGGGAAAGAGAATTCTTAGAAGAAAAGAAGAAATACAGTCACGGAAGTGAGAAACAGTGCAGTGTAAATGGAATGTTCCCAAACATTTAAAATATTCAATGCCTTGATGCTGAAGTACAAAATAAGACCCATGAACTAGTGAGTGACCAGGGCAGAGGTACTTGCAGGGGACAGGTCACAGATGGTTTGGAACACCTTGCTGGATGGATGTGTCGGTTCAGTGGAGAGCCGTTGAACAACTTACATCACTAGAGGCTTTTGTGAACATCGAGAAGTAGAGGAGTATGGGGGAAAGACTGACGACTGACCTCTTACCACTTTTTATTGTCTATTCCAATGGCACCTGTGCTCCTTGTTCTTCCTTTGGGATGACTATTTCATGAACAAGCTGCTTATTTCTCTCGTTCAGTCTAGGTCACAGATCCCAGGATACATAGGGGCTCTGGTTTTATTCCGAGGATAGACCAGAACATGTGTTAATCTCCATCAATGTGATATTTCTCATGTACTTTTGTTTAACAGCCTTGTCTCTTATTAAATCTAATTAGATTCTCTGCTGCTAAGAGAGCAAGGGCCTCCTCAAAAAGAAAATGTGTAGCCTGAGTCAGACTGAGCCAAGGACCTCGTACAGGGTTTTCAGTCACCCTTTGCAGAGGTCCTCAGCTTTTGGACTCGAGCTTGCTGCCCCCTCCCTACCCATGGTCAGTCGTTTCAAGGATGATGGACATTTTGGGAGTCGAAGGATCTTGGAATGTATATACAGTCCTGCCGTCCTACCATAGAGGAAGCGGAGCCCCAGTGAGGACAAACGACTTGCCCAGTGTTACACAGTGAATGGGGTCAAAGGTGGAACTAGAGCACGGGTCTTCTGACTCCCAGTCTGTTGCCTTTATGGCTGTATCAATGTGGACATCAGCTGTAGACATTTGAATGCCATCAGGGCATGGAAATATTCACCAATGGATTGTCTGTTTAAAACATCGATTCCCATACAGAATTTTTCACTCATTGCTAGTCTTGTCCCCACTCTCTAGTCAGTGTCTCAGTCAGCCTCTGCCCCAGTGATCTGATGTTGTAAACATCCAATGGTGTTAAGAAAATATAATGCAGGGGCGCCTGGGTGGCTAAGTGGGTTAAAGCCTCTGCTAAATCTTTTTTTTTTTTTTGTAGTTTTTTTAAAAAGATTTTATTTATTTATTTGACAGACAGAGATCACAAGTAGGCAGAGAGGCAGGCAGAGAGAGAGAGGAAGGGAAGCAGGCTCCCCGCCAAGCAGAGAGGCCGATGTGGGGCTCAATCCCAGGACCCTGGGATCATGACCTGAGCTGAAGGCAGAGGCTTAACCCCCTGAGCCACCCAAGTGCCTGTTTTTGTAGTTTTTTAAAAAAACTATGTTATGTTAGTCACCATACAGTACATCATTAGTTTCTGATTGAGCATTCCACGATTTAGTGTTTACATGTAACACCCAGTGCTCCCTGTAATCCTTAATACCTGAGCTAACCCATCCCCCCACTTCCCTCCCCTCTGAAACTCTCAGTTTGTTTCCTGGAGTCCATAGTCTTTCATGGTTGGTCTCCCCCTCTGATTTCTGCCCCCTTCATTTTCCCCTTCCTTCTCCTAATGTCCTCCATGCTATTCCTTATTTTAAAACTGCGTATCTTGCATATAATGTGGGATTTCATGAAGCTGATGACTGTGATGCCTGGTGAGCTGCTCACATCTTATGCAGAACCCTTGACAGCTGAGCACCTGGCTAAGTTAGGCAGTTAAAAAAGACTAAAGTCTGCAAGGAGGACTCCAGAATGGGAGCTGCTAAGGGGAGGGAGAGGAAGAGCAGAGGATGAAGAGATTTCTGGGAAAATTGATGTAGCTCATCTTCACAAACTTGCTGTGAAAATCCAATATGAGGTAAAGCATCTCCAGGTTAAGCCAGGAGGTAATGTGGCTAGAAGAATTATGTTGTGTACCAAATAACTCAATAATACGTACTTGGTTTTAAGAACGAGTACATGGGGTGCCTGGGTGGCTCAGTGGGTTAAGCCTCTGCCTTCGGCTCAGGTCATGATTTCAGGGTCCTGGGATCAAGCCCCACATGAGGCTTTCTGCTCAGCGGGGAGCCTGCTTCCCCCTCTCACTCTGCTTGCCTCTCTGCCTCTCTCTCTCTCTCTGTCAAATAAATAAATAAAATCTTTTAAAAAAAAAAAGAACGAGTACATGGAAGAAAGCAACTTAATTACAACTTCACTTTGTCTTAATATGAGATAATATATTTTCATAATGTTAAGTTTGATTTTAAAGAAAAAGTCCCAATCAAACCCTTTTCCCCCACTATTTTTTTTTAAGATTTTATTTATTTATTTGTCAGAGAGAGAGAGAGTGAGAGTGAGAGCAAGCACAGGCAGACAGAGAGGCAGGCAGAGGCAGAGAGAGAAGCAGGCTCCCTGCCGAGCAAGGAGCCCGATGTGGGACTCGATCCCAGGACGCTGGGATCATGACCTGAGCCGAAGGCAGCCGCTTAACCAACTGAGCCACCCAGGCGTTCCATCCCCCACTATTTTTTAAAAAATATTTTATTTATTTATTTGACAGACAGAGATCACAAGTAGGCAGAGAAGCAGGCAGAGAGAGAGGAGGGAGCAGTCTCCCTGAGGAGCAGAGAGCCTGATGTGGGGCTCGATCCCAGTACCCTGGGATCATGACCTGAGCCAAAGGCAGAGGCTTTCACCCACTGAGCCACCCAGGTGCCCCTCCCCCACTATTTTTATCAGGATTTTATTCAGCTGCAAGTAGCATAAACCTGACTACAGTCATTTAATTTTTTTTTTAATAACATGAAGTTGAGGAAATGCAGGTTTTGGCTCTGGTGCATTGGCTCAATAATTTTAGAATGATGCCTTTGTAATTTTCTTGTATTTTCCCTCAAGGTTACAAGATAGCTGTTGCTGTTCCAGCCTTCACATCTGCACTCAATTCAAGAAGGGAGTGGGGAGATAACAGTGTTAGTCTTCTCTGACTCTGTATTAAATCAGAAAATCAAAGCCTTTCCCAGAAGTCTCATTAAATATTTCTGCTTATATTTCATAGACCTTATCTTTCCTAGCTTCAAGGGCATCTGGAAATTTAGTAATTTGGTTTTCTAACCTTCAAGTAGTGGGAGGTAGAAAGGGATAAAGATACTGTGAATGACCAGAGTCTACTACAATGTTTCAAGTGGCCTTTAAGAAATACTAATATTAATTTTCTAAGATAGTAAAATTCGCTTGTACATATAAATTTATCTTCAAGTCCCAAGATGCTTCCAGAGATCAGATTTTGGCACATCTTTTAGCAGAATGTGAAGCTGAAATGGAAATTGGCTTGGGAAATGTCAACTTGATCAACTTGACATGATTCTTGCTTTTAGAAACAGCAACAACCATGATGTATAAGCAGATTACTCTCCACGTGTAGTATCTCATTTGACTCTTACAACAACCCCATGAGGTACATAAAGGAGATGCTGTGATATTTCACATTTCACAAATGAAGACACCGAGGCTCAGAGAGATGAAGCAGCTTGTCCAAGGCAACCCAGCTGGAGAGAGTGGTAAAGTTGAGATTTAAACCTTGGTTTGGGCTGACTCCAGATTTCATGCTCTTTCCATTACACTGAAATGCTACATATCAGCATGTTCCAAAGCGTGCCCCATAGACATAGAGTTAAGGGATTTCCAAAAAGGTGGGATGTAACATATGTTCGCATAAATTTGAAACCTTCTGTGGTAAACAGAGTTAGACAGAGGCTTCTTTGATATTACATTGTAATTTTCCAAGGACAGGCTAGGAAATGCATCCTTTCCTCAATTACTCAACTGTGGAAACTTCTAAGTACAACATCCCATAGGACTGTCCATTCATTTGTTGATCTAACAAAAATTATTGAGCTCTGACCATATTGCAGCACTTTTCCAAGTCTTGGGGAACATTGGTGATCAAGATAGACCTGGTCCCTGCCCTCACAGAGCTACCAAGCCAGCTTTCAGACCATTTCTCTGGGCCAAAGTTTTCACTTTGGAGAAAACTCTTCTCCTTAGTTGGATTCACCTTCCAGAGAGGAGGTATCCCAAGAGCAGCCAATGACTAATGCGGGTCTTAGTCTTGACCTGACTTGATTTTCTGCCTTTGGTCTGCCTGTTGGCCTCCCAGGTATGAAGGGGGGCATTTCCTTTCTTTCTTATCCCACATGTGAGGAGAGATAAGTGAACTAACAGAGGCAGAATATTCTAGGAAATGATAAATAGGGGAAGAGTGGTTGACCAGATGTTCTGGTAATGCTTCTGTCTCACAGGCTTGGAGCCTATGATGGCAGGTGCTCCGAAATCCTCAACTTTCACGGGGGAATTGTCTGTTACACTTCTCTCTACTCATTGCCCCACCCCCTCCCCTATTGTTTCCTTTCTCTCTCGTTGCCTTGAGTTGTTTGTTTTCCCTGATGACAGCTGACCTCTCTGTTTTCAATCCATTTCTAGAGTGAGAGAATGGCTATAAAATATTAAATCCTAGTAAATATTAATGCCCCATCACTGTCACATTAATTCAGCCTTGTGAATTGAGAGGTCAGGATTGGGTTGATGAGTAAGTTTTACCATGTTTAACCATTACCACCATTGCTGTCACCCCCACCATCCATACTGCCACCACTGCCACAATTGCCTCTA
>ML097187.1:53338-73511 GCA_003697995.1 Taxidea taxus jeffersonii | reverse complement strand
CATTTAATTTCTAGGAAACACCAGTGCTGCAGATTAGAAGTCAGATGCTAATTTTATCTTCTACTTCTATCATAACTCTCTTCTCATCTTCGTTTAACTTCTTCCCAACATGTAAGTTTAACAAGCATTATCGGTGTTAGCCTGTTAGTGTGTAGAAATGCAGCAGACTCTTGGAGCTTGGTTAGTGAATTTGGAGGTAGAGTACATTTAATAGTCCACACAAGTGAAGACGACTTTTTTTTTAATTTACTGAGTATTTAAAAGTAATGGTGGGTGTGCTTAAGGAAAAATATGTTTTTTTTAAATCTTGTCAAGGAGCAGGTGGGTGATAAAGAATTGAAATAAAGCAAATAGATATGTTTCTTGTAATTTCATTTTTGGATAAATTGAAAATTACTCAAAATGGAATGAAAGATTGTGAAGTCTGCCCAATCTTATTCTATACTTTACCTTGTGTTTACATTGTAGCTTCACCTTATGCTTGCTATGTCATTCTATCAATCTTCAGTATCCAAATAACTAAATAACTAAAGTTTCTAGCATATATTCCTTCTGGATATTGTATTTAAAATGAGATTTTCATAGGAGAAGTTTAATTTGAAAGGTGTTAAATGCAACTTAGTTGAGAAAAAATCAGTATTTTGAACATTCTTTTTAAAAAGTGAATAGTTGGGACGCCTGGGTGGCTCAGTTGGTTATTCAGCTGCCTTCAGGTCAGGTCATGATCCCAGCGTCCTGGGATCGAGTCCCACATCGGGCTCCTTGCTCGGCAGGGAGCCTGCCTCTGCCTCTGCCTGCCACTCTGTCTGCCTGTGCTCACTCTCTCTCTCTCTCTCTAACAAATAAATAAAATCTTTAAAAAAAAGTGAATAGTTACCATTGTGAGTCAATGACAAATTGGCTTTTAGTGGATATCTAAATTGTTTTGGTACCACACTCTCCTTATGTTTCTAGAAAGAAAATTACTGAGAAAGTATTAAATGCATGCCTTAATGGAGAGCCCTTGATATTAGGTCCTAATGGACCTAGTCCTAATGGGAGGCTCTATTTATTTTTTTATTATTATTAACATATCATGTAGTATTTGTTGCAGAGATACATATACGTGATTCATCAGTCTTACACAACACACAGCACTCACCACAATACATATCCTCCCCATGTCCACCACACAGCTATTCCTTCCCTACCCCTTTCCCTGCAGAAACCCTGTTTGTTTCCAGAGATTAGGAGTCTTTTATCCTTTGTCTTCCTCTCTGGCTTCATCTTGTGTCATTTTTCTCTCTTCCCTTATGATCCTGTGCCTTTGTTCTTAAATTCCCCTTATCAATGAGATCCTATGATAATTGTCTTTCAGTGATGGCCTCCTTTTGCTTAGCATAATACCCTCTAATTCTGTCCCTGTTGTTGCAAATGGCAAGATTACTTTTTTTTTTTGATGATTAGTTAGTATTCCTTTGAATACACATGCCACATCTTTATCCATTCATCTGTTGGTGGACATCTGTGCTATCTCCATAATTTGGCTATTGTGGACATTTCTGTTACAAATAGAAATAAAAGGCATTTGAATCAGCAAAGAAGTTGAACTCTCACTCTTTGCAGATGAGAGGATACTTTATGTGAAAAACCCAAAAGACTCCACCCCAAAATTGCTAGAACTCATACAGGAATTCAGTAAAGTGTGAGGATATAAAATGAATGCACAGAAATCAGTAGCCTTCCTATTCAGCAACAAGGAGACAGAAGAAAGAGAAATGAAGGTGTGGTTCTCAATTATAATAACACCCAAACCCATAACAACCATAAATCTAATCAAAGAGGCAAAATATCTGTACTCAGAAAACTATAGAACACTTAAGAAAGAAATTGAGGAAGACAAAAAGAAATGGAAATATGTTCCATGCTCACATATTGGAGGAAAAAGTATTGTGAAAATATCTATACCACCTAGAGCAATCTACACAATCAATGCAGTCCCTATCAAAATACCATAAACTGTTTTCACAGACTGGAAGAAATAATGCTAAAATTTATATGGAACGGGACAATACTCCAAATAGCCAAAAGAATATTGGAAAAGAAATTCAAGCATGTGGCTTCACAATTCTGGACTTCAAGCTCTATTACAAGGTTATGATCATCAAGACAGTATAGTACTGGAAAAAAGCAGACATATATGTTAAAAAATAGAATATAGAGCTAAGAAATTGACCCTCAGCTCTATGGCCAAATAATTTTTGACAAATCCAGAAAGAGAATTCACTGGAAGAAAAGTTTCTTCAACAAATGGTGTTTCTTCTCAACAAAAACATTTTGAGAAGAAGATAAAAGTTTCTTCAACTAATTGCACAGCCACATGAGGGACCTATTGAGGTGGTTCTGGATCTTCTTCTCTGGCTGGTACTGTAGGTCCAAGAAGAGAAGGTATCATCCCTATGATTGACTTTTCATGTCCCATCTAAATAAAGGAGAATTTTCCCACCACTTAATATTCTCTGAGTCCAGGAAGCAATCCCTGGAAGGTCTCCCCTTATGGCAGGTCATGGGCACAGGGATCAGAGAGTACTCATTAGTCCTGGACTACCAGTTGGTGGAGGCTTACTCTTTGTGAACTAATCTGTTCCCTGCACTGGTCTTTATCAGCCAAATCCTGTCCTCCTCAACTCAGCATCGCTCTGCTCCCCTTTCCTCTGCCCTCCCATCATCTTTGTGCTCTTTTCCCTCCAATAAATAAAATCCTAAAAATATAAATAAAAGATTGAGCATAAAAGTGTACATTTGCCACTTAGTGTACAACAAACTCCTGAGGTCCAAGCAGCACAACGCTTCCCTCAAGAGAAGGCACAGGGTACAAGTGGATACTCATTACTAACAATCCTTGTCTTGACCTTTGGGCATTACCCATGGGACTGGAATTGGAGAAGTACAATTATTATGAGTTAAAAATGTGCCATACTAAAATTTGTAGGAGCTTTCACATTGATGTCCTTTTGCCAATGTTTAAGTGGTTCTTTTTTAAAAAATTGTATTTATTTATTTGACAGACACAGATCACAGGTAGGCAGAGAGGCAGGCAGAGAGAGAGGGGGAAGCAGGTTCCCTGCTGAGCAGAAAGCCCGATGTGGGGCTCAATCCCAGGACCCTGGGATCATGACCTGAGCCAAAGGCAGAGGCTTAACCCACTGAGCCACCCAGGCGCCCCACTTAAGTGGTTCTTTTGATAAACAGAAAACAGAAGGAAAATAAACAGAAAAACTGATAAATAGAAAGAAAATGCAAACTTCCAGTCCCTTTCTATGAAGCCAGTATTACCCTGTTCCTCAAACAAGGCAAAGATCCCACCAAAAAGAATTTCACACCAATATCCCTGATGAATATAGACAGCAAGATCTCAACAAGATCTTAGCTAATAGGATCCATCAGTACATTAAAAAGATTATCCTCCATAAGCCAGTAGGACTGATCTCTGGGAGTCAAGGTTGGTTCAATATTCAAAAATCAATCAATGCGATAGAACAAATCAATAAGAGAACAGTGAATTGATGCAGAAAAAGCATTTATAAAAATACAGCATCTTTTTTCTTAAAATACCACAACATAAAGGGATAGAGGGAACATTCCTCAATGTCATCATTCTATCAGTGAAAATCCCACAGTGAATATGATTCTCAGTGGAGAAGTTAACAGCCTTCCCTTTGAAATCAAGAACATGAGAAGAATGCCTAGTCTCAGCAATGTTCCTCAGAATAGTACTAAAAGTCCTAGAAACAGCAATCAGACCACAACAAGAAATAAAACGTACTCAATTTGGGAAATAAGAAGTCAAATTCCCTCTCTTCTTCACAGATGACAAATGCAAAGACTCCACCCCCAAACTACTAGAACTCATATGACAATTTAATAATGTGGGAGGATACAAAATCAATGCCCAGAAATCAGTTGCTTTCTTATACACTAACCATGAAAATACAAAAAGGGAAATTAGAGAACTGATTTCATTTACTATAGCACTAAGAACCACAAAATACCTTGGAATAATCCTAACCAAAGAAGTATAGGATCTGTACTTGAGGAACTAAAGAACACTCATGAAAGAGATTGAAAAATACACAAAAGGATGGAAAAGCATTACATGCTCATGGATCATAAGAATAAACATTGTTATAATGTCTGTACAGCATAGAGCAACCTATACTTCAATTCCATCCTGCTCAAAAATCCACTAGCATTTTTCAAAGTGCTGGAACAAACAATCCTAAACCAGAAAAGACCCCAAATTTCTGAGAACGTTTTCAAAAAGAAAAACAAAACTGGGGGCATCACCTTGCATGATTTCAAGCATTATTACAAAGCTGGGATCACCAGAGCAGCATGTTACTGGTCCCAAAACAGAGACATAGACAAATGGAAGAGAGAAGAGAGCCCAGATATGGAACCAAACCATATGGTCAAATGATCTTTGACAAACAGGAAAAAATATTCAGTGGAAAAAAATACAGTCTCTTCAGTAAATGGTGCTGGGAAAATTGGACAGCTATGTGTAGAAGAATGAAGCTTTACCATCCTCTTACACAACACACAAAGATAAACTCGAAATGGATAAGACACCTCAATGGGAGGCAGGAATCCATCAAATTCTAGAAGAGAATGTAGGCAGTAACTTCTTCAACATCGGCCCCAGAAACTTCTTTCAAGATATGTCTCCAAGGGAAAGGAAACCAAAGTGAAAGTGAACTTTTGGGACTTCTTCAAGATCCAAAGCTTCTGCACAACAAAGGAAACAGTCAACAAATCACATAGGCAACACATGGAATGGGAGAAGATGTTCACAAATGACACTACAGACAAGGACCTGTTGTCCAATAAAGAACTTATATAAAGAACTATAAAGAACTTCTCAAACTCAAATAAAACAAACAAAAACAAAACAAAACAAAAAACAGATAATCTTGTCAAAAATGGGCAGAAGTCATGAACAGACACTTCTCCATGGAAAACATATAAATGGCTAACAGATACATAAAAAATGTTCATCATCTTTAATCATCAGAGAGATTGAAATTAAAACCACATTGAGATACCATCTTACACCAGTTAGAATGGCCAAAATTAACAAGACAGGAAACAACATGTGTTGGAGAGGATGTGGAGAAAGGAGAATCCATTTACACCGTTGGTGGGATTGCAAGTTGGTGCAGCCAATTTGGAGAACAGTGTGGAGATTCCTTAAGAAATTCTGGAGCTTCCTTATGACCCTGCAATTGCACTACTGGGTACTTACGCCAAAGATACAGATGCAGGGAAAAGAAGGTCCATCTGTACCCCCAGTGTTAAAAGTAGCAATGGCCATGGTGACCAGACTGTGTAAAGAACCAAGATGACCTTCAATGGACAAACAGTTAAGGAAGATGTGATCCATATACACTATGGAGTATGATGCCTCCATCACAAAGGATGAATACCCAACTTTTGCTTCAACATGGACAGGACTGGAAGAGATTATGCTGAGTGAAATATCAAGCAGAGAGATTCAATTATCATATGGTTTCACTTATTTGTGGGAGCATAAGACATAACACGGAGGATATAGGGAGATGGAGAGGAGAAAGCTGTTGAAGGAAATTGACAGGGGAGTTGAACCATGAGAGACTATGGACTCTAAAAAACAATCTGAGGGTTTTGAGGGGGCGAGGGGTTGGAAGTTGGGTTAGCCTGGTGGTGGGTATTATGGAGGGCACATATTGCATGGAGCACTGGGTGTGGTGCATAAACAATTAATTCTGGTACACTAAAAAGAAATTAAAAACATAAAAAATTAAAAAAAAGAAAAAGGAAAAGAAAGAAACCACAGCTGGGGAGTCTGTGTATGGAGATAAAGTGTATTTGTGCTTTTGTGACAAGTTACTGCAGATTTGAAATCACCGCATAGGAAATGACTCTTCCAAATGACCACGTTGGCACTACATCACAGTAGCAGAGAGTACATCATCCTTCAGAATGGAGCCCAACCCTCCTGGAACCAGGTCAATCAACATGGAGAGGCCACTTGCCCATGCAGGAGTACACATTTAGCAAGAGATTCCTGGGATGATTGAATTGGGCCCCCTTGTCTCAGGTGCAGCAGAAGCACTGGGATTTGGAATCCAAGTTTCCCACAGCACCTACCACAGTCTGGTTAGAACTGTGAGGAAGCAGGACAGGAGACCTTAGTAAAGTGGACTGGTGACGCCAGAGGGGAGGTGGGAAGGGGAGCCTACCGCTCATTGTCATTTACAGACCCCACATTAGAACTTCCTCTCCAGAGAGACTTATCCATTCCAGGCCCCAAAGGGGAATCTGGGGATTCATCTACATGAAATCACCATCCCAACAGCTCAGTTGGTGAGAAACCTCTGTTACCTTGAACCCTTACCTCTTTCCATGGACTTTCCTTCAAAACAACCCTCCCAAATTCTTCCTCCTCCATGAAATAATGTTCCTCTTTTTTTTTTCTTGCACTGCCTGTGATATGATATGACCTTAGCTTGCTCGTCCCAGATTATGATTCTCTGCTACTCCCAAATAAACCTATTTTGCTGGTAAAATAATTGGCAGTTGGAGTTTAAAGTTAACAGAGTTACTAAACTCAATAAACTTTCAAGGAACAAAATATGCACAAATCAACTGCATTTCTACATGCTCGGAAGGAACCATCAGAAAGGGACCATGGAGAACAATCTCATTTACAACTACATCCAAAAGAACAAAACACCTAGGAGTCCCCTGAGCCCAGGAGGTGACAGACCTGTCTTCTGACAGCCATGAGACAATAATGACAGAAATGGAGGGAGACACAAGGAGATGGGGATACACTCTGGATCTGGAAGGAACCGATGCTGAGAAAATAGCTACTTTCCCCAAAGCTTCTGATAGACTCCACACTGTTGCTCCTGAACTTCTAGACTCCAGAACAACCCTACAGCAAATGTGGATGTTGGAAGGACCTGCAGAGCTGAGCTGTGAATACAATGAGCACGGAGGCGCGTGGCCACTCTTTGACTGCCTACTGTCTGAGGAGTTTCAGAAACTGAATCTGTGAGTGTGCAAACATAGTTGTGGGACCTGGGAGCATCCAAGACCAGATAGGTGGGACCCCACAGCCCTGCACACAGCCCCTTGGGAGGTCATGTCATCACATACAAAGCCAAGGAAGCCCCATCACCCAAACAGCATGCCCTTCCTCTGTGGGGACTTGTGAGCACACACACCCTCTGCAGTGCCCACTTAGACAGCTTCTCCTCATCTTCTTCCTCTGTGGGGCCCTGTGAGCACACACCTTCTATGCAGTCCCCACTTAGACAGCTTCTCCCTCATTTTCTCCTCTTTCAGTGGGTCGTGAGGAGGCTGGGCTCCCTTGGCATGTAGGTGGCCCCACATCCTCCACTGTGAGTCCTGTCAGCATGTATGCAAACCCATATACACCAGAGCAGGTCCTATCAGCCTGGACACTGACCCACATCCTCCACAGAGGGTCCTGTCAGGGTGAATGAAGCCCCACGTCCTCCACTGCAGGTCCTGTCAGTGTGGATGCAGTCGCACTTCATCCAGAGCAGGTATTGGCAGCATGGACTTGGACCCAAATCCTCTACAGAAGGCCCTGTCAGTGTGGTCTTGGACCCACATACTCCACAGAGGTTCCTGTCAGTGTGGACACAGCCCCACGTCCTCCACAGTGAGTCCTGTCAGTCTGGACTGGACTCATTCCCCCACAGCAGGCCCTCTAGGTGTGAATGCAGCCCACCTCATCCACAGTGGGTACTATCAGTGTGGACTTGGACCCAAATCCTCCACAGCAGGTCCTGTCAGTGTGGACTTGGACTCATCCTCCACAGTGAGTCCTGTTAGTTTGTATGAGGACTCATATTCACCACAATGGTTTCTGAGGAGGTCTGGGGTTCTAAAGAATGGACGTTGCCCCAGTCTTACCTAAGTATCCTCAGTGGGTCCTAAGGAAGCCGAGTTCCTATATTATGGTGGTGAACCCACATTCACCCGATGATTCCACAGCA
Source organism: Taxidea taxus jeffersonii (assembly GCA_003697995.1). Taxonomy (NCBI): domain Eukaryota; kingdom Metazoa; phylum Chordata; class Mammalia; order Carnivora; family Mustelidae; genus Taxidea; species Taxidea taxus. Next base: position 65,460 of record ML097187.1, on the reverse strand, counting down.
TGTCCTGAGAAGGCCCAGACCCTCAGTGTGGAGGCAGCTGCACATTCTCCACAGTGGTTCCTGGTGAGGTTGGGGCTCCTGTAGCACCCATGGGGACCCAGGTCCTCGGGAAGCATGCAAACCATGGGCAGCTCATGTTACTCAAGACAGACAAAGGCCTGCTGACACGCAAGACCCAGTGGATCGGAAGCTGGGTTCGGGCGACCCCTGTGGGTGGTGCGGGCAGTGCAGGAGGCAGTGCAGCAGGTGGTGTACTCAGTTCCGGATGGTCCTGGTCCCTTTCCAGGTCCAGCTGAACCTAATAAATCTCAGGAATTTCTCACTGAAATAGAGTACAATATCTCAGCTTCTTCAGAAATACTCAAGGAACAACGAATTGGAAACCATATGATAGGAAATAAAATGTAAACAAAACCTTTACAACTTCCACCAAAATTCACTCAAATTTGTACAGAATCTTAAACTATACAACTTTCAAAATATCAGAAAGAAAACGTGAAAGAAAGTCTACACGAGCTTGGATTTGGTGATGAGTGTTAACACACAACACCAAACACCAAGCTGAAAGAAAAAAGTGATGGTGTGACATTTATACAGTTAAAACTTCTACCTAAGAGTGAAAAGAGTAAAAAGAATTTGCTCAGAGAACCAAAAGACAACCCACAACTGTGTTCTCAAATATTTGCCAGACACACATCTGATAAATGATCTGTATTCAAACTGCACAAAAAACTCTAAGAACTCAACAGCAAGAGCAAAAATGACATAATTAACACTGGGTTAATATCTGAACAGGCACCTGGACAAAGAAGATGTACAGATAAAAAACAAGCATGAAAAAATATGCTCTCCATCCTCTATCATGAGGAAGTAATCAATGTAAACAACAGTGAGATAGTGCAGCATACTGATTGGAAATTCTAAAGTCCAGAAGATGAGGATACGAGTTGCTGGCAGTGGGGAATGACAGGAATGCTCCTCCAGGCTTGGGATACTTGTATGGCTACTTTGGAAAACAGTTTGGCAGTTTTCTCGAGGCTAAATAAAGTCATTTGAATATCCAACAATCACACTTCTAGTATTTAGACAACTGCTTAGAAAAACAGTTCCCTCACAAAAACTAGCATGCAATGTTGCACAGGAGCTGCATAAGAGCTAAAAAATTAATCAGGAAGTCCTTCAGTAGATTAATCCATAAACAAACTGGGGTTAATCCAAAGGAGGGGTGTGAGGAAGGCCCCACCAGTCTGCAAGAAGGGTGAACATGGGAACTGCGGGGCCCACGCACCCAGTCCTGTGTAAATCCACACATGTGTACTGAGTGCCCTCACAGGTCAGGGTTGTGCTGGCACCTGGAGCTGCCCAGGCAAAATGAGGCCAGCAGCACTCTTCCCAGATGGGAGAATGGAAAGAAGAATTCATGACCTCTGACACCTTCCACAAGCCTTCACTGGGGCTGGGTTGGATTTGAAACACTCAGTGACCAGGGAGATGTTTCACTCTTCTATTAGAGTCCAGGACTGATGGGAAGAAAACCAAGGCTTCAGCTCAATCCTGCACTCACGTGTGACCCTGGGCAAGTGCTGTCCATCCGGGAGGCCCAGGGAGATGGAGGAGGGGAAGAGAGTCAGTTATGTCTAAACTTAACCCTGACTCTGACCCCAAATGCCAACCCCAGATCCTGACTCTAATCCCAATCCCTGACTCTAAGCCCAAACCCAAATCGACATCTTATTTCCTAACATACCAGAACCATCTGCTCTGCACTACCCTACTATGCCATAGGCTGAGAATGCAGCACTTGGTAATCATGTGTGATTGTGACAAGCTGTCTGATTTTCTCTGCCTCTGTAGATGCACCTATTCTTTGGTGTGGACCATTATAGCTCCTTCTTTCACACTTCAATCCAAATCTCAAGTCACCTGTATGTTCAACAGTTCTCAGGACAATAATATTCTAAGTGTTTGGGAATCTTGTTTATTTCCTGGTGTTCCTTCTTTATCTAAACTAGGTAAACAAATTATTGCAAATGTGAACGCATTTCTGAGTTTAAATGCAAATATTAATAATTCTGTTTGTTTTGAAAACTGAATGACATATCTCTTCTTTGGGATTTATAAGGAAGTTTGTTTGAGTGCCAGTTATGTTGCTGTGCAAATAATCACCTTCCTACATTATCACCATGTCTAATCATTAACATGTAGGTATAAGCTTCCCAGTTGCCCGCAGTTCATTCAGTTCACAGTTCAAGGAGACTGGGATTCACCTTCCCTTTTTATACCAGTCTTTTATGCCAATCTTTCCCAAGGGAATAAGTTGTACTTCTGTCTCTCAAAACGTTTATATTTTCCCTTCTACTGACTCTCAGACATATTTCTGACATACCAAAGTACAGAGCACAATTTAATTAACACATATATTTCAACACCTTGCTCAGGATTAGAATTACCTAACACCAAAAATTAACCACTATCCTTGGGGGGTTATTCATTTCTGTAATTGCATGATAAATAATGTTTCTTATGTTACAAAATAGTCTACACTATTTATGTGTTATTGCTTTTTTAAAATTTTAGAACTTATAAACATGGCTTCAAAATGTGAACCTTACATTTAATGTCTAAAATGTTTCATAAATTCACAATAAATTCTTTGGATTGGCAACTCAGATCAATGTGGACCATAAATATAACTCATATCACTGATTAGCCTATTCCTCTGCATTCATACAAATGACTCCTGTGGTGTAGCAGAATGCTAAGGAGTGATCAATTAATTTTCTTTTTTTTTCTAATGATCAATTAATTTTCTTTAAGAAGAGAAAATTCTGATTCATGCTTTTCAAGAAAATTCATGAAATTTCTTCTAGAAATTCTATTTTCATTTTACTAGAAAGAAAGAACAGATGGTCGGGTAGCAAGATGACTAAAAGCTGCTAAATTTATCCAGTTGCTGCTTTCTCTGACTTGTACAAACTGCATAAACAGTAATAAAGATGTTGGCCCAGTAAAACAAAAGAAAGCAGCTCACCAGTGTTAAAATAATATGGGTAGCTTTGTTTTCAGGAGAGTGTGATGAAGACTGGATGGTACTGAGAACCATCTGAGCTGTTTTGTGGTGTCTAGAAAGGATATTCACCATGTAAATACTATTACAGGACATCAGAGAGAGAAATAAGAAATCTCAAACAAATACTCTACTTAGAAATAGTGATGCTATATGGCAATTGTATGCAATGCTTTTGCAATAAGGAGTGTAATACCCAAGTCCATCAATGGTGGTATTAATATTGATTTCATGTTGTAAAATTACCACAGAGTAGATGGCCATGTTGATCATCCAGAAGAAAAGTAAAGAGGGTTGAATGAATATATAGAATCTGTGCTTGAGCTAGGTCCATTTATGATTACTTGGAGTAATAGTCACTGCCTGAAATGTACTCTGGAGGGCAGTGGTGCACAGAGAAATACTCTGGGTAACTCTGAATTTAGAGCACTCTTTTACATGCAGTATTATTGCCCATCTCCATCCTAATTCCAAAGGATGATATTATAAGTGGAATCCCTCTGAATATGAGTTTCAGGGCATTAGCCAAACTTAAGTCAGCAAGAATCATATCTAAAGGCTTCTTCTTATGAGGAAGAATTAGGAAGGTGTACATACACAATGTAAATAACAAAGAATTCCCCACGAAACCAATACAAGTTTGAAAAATAAAGAAGATCCCCAAAATTATGTCACTGGAAATCATTGTCAGTCAGTCTTGCTTAGATCTTCAAACCAAGTTCAGTACATCCTATAGAAAAATAATTTGATTATGAATGTAAATATTAAAGGCAATTGAGACTGAAGAGTAAGTTATCAAGTTTCAGGGAGTCTTCCTGGAGAATCAGCAAATATACAGCTATACCAGACCAATGAATCATCGAGATTCATAACAGAACTGTTAAGGAAGAGAATGAAATGTTTATGAAGAATATCATGTGTTCTGTGAAAAATTAATAAAATTAAATAAACTTTGTTTAAAATGAAGCCAGGGGTTCCATACAAATTTTAGGTTTGTTTGTTCCAACTATGAGAAAAATGCCAATGGTATTTTGATAGAAATGGCATTGAAATTGTAGATTGCTCTGGGAACAACATTTTAACAATATTTCTTCTTCCAATTCATGATCATGGATTGTTTTACCATCTCCTTGTGTCTTCCTCAATTTTTTTCATAAGTGTTCTGTAGTCTCTAGGCTATAGATTCTTTACTTCTTTGGTTAGGTTTATTCCTAGGTATCTTATGGTTTTTGGTACTATTGTAAATGGAATTGATTCCTTAATCTCTCTTTCTTCAGTTACATTATTAGTGCATAGAAATGCAACTGATTTCAGTGGAACCAGAAAATACCACCAAATCACTAGGGGAATGTTAAAAAAAAAAAAAAAAGACTGAGGACACCACATTGCCTAACTTCAAGGTATATTATGAAGCTCTTGATGATCACGAGAGCATAACATCGACAGAAAAAAGGACACATACGTCAACGGACCAATATATATCCAGACATGACCCTAAACTCTATAGTCAACTAATCTTTGACAAAGCAGGAGAAAAATATTAAATGGAAAAAAAAGACAGATTCTTCAATAAGTGGTGCTGGGAAAATGGAGAGTCGCATGCAAAAGAATGAAACTTGAATATTCTCTTACAACATACACAATGTTAAACTTTAAAGTGATGAAAGACCTCAGTGTGAGACAGGAATCCATCAAAGTCCTAGAGGAAAACACAGGCAGTAACCTCTTCGACACTGGCCTCAGCAACTTCATTCAAGAAACGTCTCCAGAGGTAAGGGAAGCAAAAGCAAAAAGAACTTCTGAAACATCATCATGATAAAGAGCTTCTGCACAGCAAAGAAACAGTCAACAAAACAAAAAGGCCGCCCACAGAATGGCAGAAGATATTCACAAATGATATAACAGCCAAATGGCTGATATCCAAGATCACAAAGAACTTCTCAAACTCAACACCCAAAAAACAAATAATCCAGTCAAAAAGGGGCAGAAGACATGAACAGGCACTTCTCCAAAGAAGACATACAAATGGTTAACAGACACATGAAAAAGTATTCTTCACATTAGCCATCAGGGAAATTCAAATCAGAACCACATTGAGAAATCACCTTACACTAGTTAGAATGGACCAAATTAACAGGCCAGGAAATATCAAGTGTTGGAGAGGTAGTGCAAAAAGGGGAGCCCTCATACATTCTTGGTGGGAAGGCAAGTTCGTGCAGCCACTTTGGAAAACAGCATGGAGGTTCCTCAGAAATTAAAAATAGAGCTACCCTATGACCTGGAAATTGCACTACTGGGTATTTACCCCAGAGATACAGATGTAGTGAAAAGAAGGGCCATATGCACCCTAGTTTTCATAGCAGTAATATCCACAATAACTAAACAGTTGAAAGGGGCAAGATGCCCTTCAGCAGATGAATGAACAAAGAAGGTGTGGCCTGTATACACAATGGAATATTACTCAACCATCAGAAAGGATGAATACCCCACTTTTGCATCAACATGTATGGGACTGGAGGAGATAATGCTGAGTGAAATAAGTCAAACAGAGAGTCAATTATCATAGAGTTTCCCTTACTTTGTGGAACATAAGGAATAGCATGAAGGACATTAGAAGGAAGGGAAAGTGAAGGATGGGAAATTGGAGGAGGAGATGAACCATGAGAGACTGTGGGCTCCAAGAAACAGATTGAGGGTTTTAGAGGGGAGGGTTGGGGGGATGGTTTGGCCTGGTGATGGGTATTAAGGAGGGGATGTGTTTCATAGAGCACCGAGTGTTATATGCAAACAATGAATCATGGAACACTACATCAAAATCTAATGATGTGCTGTATGGTGACAAACATAACATAATTAATAATAATAATATAATAATGAAGAAAAAATTATGTGAACTTGGCAAATTTTCAGGATACAAGATAAATACACAAGGTTCAGCTGTATTCCAATACACTAGCACTGAACAATCTAAGGACTTTTTTAGGACAGCTAGATTTAAAATAGCATTTGAAAGACCATGGTACTTAGGAATAAATTTGACCAAGGAGATATAATATTAATACACTTAAAGCTGAGAAACATAGCAGTAAGAAATTAAAGAAAACACAAATGAATAGAAACACATTCTATATCTATGGAATGGAAAACTATATATATATATATATATATATATATATATATATATATATATATATAAATTGTGTTATGTTAGTCAACATAAAATACACCATTGGTTTTTTTTAACTTTTTAATTTTTTCTAAACATATAATGTAATCCCACCACCTCCTCACAACACCCCATCCCCCGACCCCCTCGGTTTGACATTGAGTCTCATTTGTTTTGTCTCCCTCCCAATCCCATCCTGTTTTCTTTATTCGTTTCCTACCCCTTTAACCCCCCCATTGCATCTCTACTTCCTCATATCAGGGAGATGATATGATAGTTGTCTTTCTCCAATTGACATATTTCGCTAAGCATGATACCCTCTAGTTCCATCCATGTTGTCACAAATGCAAGATTTAATTTCTTTTGATGGCTACATAGTATTCCATTGTATATATATACCACATCTTCTTTATCTATTCATCTGTTGATGGACATCTAAGTTCTTTGCATAACTGGGCTATTGTGGACATTGCTGCTATAAATATTCGGGTGCACATGCCCCTTCAGATCATTTATGTTTGTATCTTTTGGGTATATATCCAGTAGTACACCATTAGTATTTGATGTCATGTTCCAAGATTCATTGTTTACATATAAGAGCCAGTGCTCCATGCAGTATATGCGTTCTTTAACACCCATCACCCAGCTAATCCATCCCCCATATTCCTCCAACTGAAAATCCTCAGTTTGTGGAAGACTTAATCTTGTTACAATGGCAATATTCCCTGAAGGGATCTCCAGGTTCGATTTATCCCCAACCAAGATCCCAATGGCCATTCTTGCAGAAGTAGAAAAACTGAGCCTAAAACATCTATGGCATTTTGAAGAGCCTCAAACTGCTAAACTATTTTTTAAAAGAACAAGTCTGGAAGATTCATACTTCCTGAGCTCAAAACTTTCAACAAAGCTAAAATCAAAGCAGTGTGGTACTAGCATAAAAATAGAGATATAAATGAATGGAAAGGAGTGGAACACAGAGTCCAGAAACAAACCCCTAAATCAATGGTCAGCTGATTTTTAGACAAGCATCCCAAGACAATCAATTAGGGGTAAAACAGTGCCCAGTGTTGGACACTCAATATCTGCATGCAAATGAGAGATGTGGACCGTTATTTTACATCATGCACAAAAATTAACTGAAAAAATGGATCAAGAGCTCAAGAACCATAGGGGAAATCTTCATGTCCTTGAAATCAACAATGTTACCTTAAACAGGACAACAAAAGCATAAAGCAAGAAAAGGAAAATAAGTAAACTGGAATTCACAAAATCAAAAGATTTTAGTACAAGACACTATCAGGCAAGTGAAGAGATTTCCCAAAGATTGGGAGAAAGTAATTGGCAAATAATGTTTCTGTTATGGAATATATTTAAAAAAAAAAAACTCTTAAACCCAACGACAAAAAGGCAAAAACTTGAACAGACACTTCTCCAAAGAAGATAATCTAACAGCCATGAAAATGTGTTCAATATCATTATTCATAAGAGAAAAGCAAAAAATTAAAATCACAATGAAATACTACTCCACACTCACTAAGAGTATCATAATCCAAAAGAAATAAAATAATGGAAGGAGTCAAGATGCTGGAGAAGTAGCAGGCTGAGAGGACATCAGGTAGCAGGAGATCAGCTAGATAGCTTATCAAACCATTCTGAAAACCTACAAATCCAACAGAAGATTGAAGAGAAGAAGAGCAACAATTCTAGAAACAGAAAATCAACCACTTTCTGAAAGGTAAGACTAGTGGAGAAGTAAATTTAAAGTGACAGGAAGATAGACCACGGGGAGGGGGGCCGGCTCCTGGCAAGTGGATGAGCAATGAAGCACAAAATTGGGACCTTGAAAAGTCTGCTCCACTGAGGGAAATCGCTCCAGAGGCTAAACTAGAGTGAAGCCCATGCGGGGAAAGCATGGCCTCTGGTCCCACCAGGTCACAGAAGGATCAGGGGTGTCTGAGTGTTGCAGAACTCACAGGTATTAGACAGGGAAGCTGGCTGAGAGCTGAGAGTGAGAGTTGAGACCTGAGGAGTGAGCTATCAATTTGGGGTTACCTTGAACCATAATGTGTGGCACAGATTATCTCAGGAGACACCCTTGGGGGAGCACAGTGATCTGCAGGATTCAGAGAATCCAGGCGGAGCTGTGTGCCAGGGCAGACACACTTGGTCACAGTCTCAGTGAGCTTGGAGGACAGCTGGAGGCCAGGGATATGGGAGTGACTGAGCGCTTTTCTCTGAGGGCACACTGAGGAGGAGGGCCCCAAGCTCTTGGCTACTCCGGGTCGGAAATTGGGAGGCCTCCATTTTCATCCCTGTCCTCCGGAACTCTACAGAAAACATTCAGGAAACAAAAGTTCCTGAAAGCAAATCTGAGATTACTTAGCTTGGCCCCTGGTATGGGCAGTACAATTCTGCCTCAGGCAAAGACATTTGAGAATCAATACAACAGGCACCCCCCCCCCCGAAATATCAACAAGAAATCCAGCCAAGACCATGTTCACTTACCAAGGAGAACAGTGGAATTCCAGAGGAGGACAAAGCAAAGTATGGAATTCATGGCTTTCTACGCATGATTCTTTAGTCTTGCAAAGTTAATTAATTTTTTTTATTTTATCTTTTTCTTTTGATAATTTTTTTAACTTTTCCCCTTCCCTCTTTTAACATTTTTTAACTAGCTTATCTTAACAATGTCTTTCATAAAAAATAATCTTTTTTGAAACTTCATAATTATAGTCATATTTTATTAAACATTGTATCTACCTTATTTTTATTATGAACATAGGGATTTTTCTTCTAAAAATTGGGATACAACTTCTAATAGGTCAAAATACACCCTAAATCTAGCACCGGGCTTGTTCTTGTCTCCAGCCCAAGCAAATTCTCTCCACCTTCTTTTTATTTATTCTCTCAACCCACTTACCTTATCGATTCCTGTTTTAAATTTTTCATCTTTATAATCATATTCTATCCCTTCATTTTTTTACCCTAATATATGTTTTTCATCTTTTAACATTTGGGGAGGTAGTTTCCTCTAAGAGACCAAAATACTCTGATAATTAAGTGGGTGACCCTGTTCTAGTCATGAGTCTAATATATTTTTAAAATATTTTTCTTTATTTGTTTTCTATTTTTAATTTTTTTCTGAACTTCTTTTTACCCCCATTCTCCACTCCACAATATGGGGTCTCTTCTAATTTGGCTAAAGCACTTTTTCCTTGGTCTTTGCCACCCTTTTAGTATTTTATATGTTCTTTCATATATTCTTATCTGGACAAAATGACAAGGTGGAAAAACTCACCACAACAAACAAACAAAAACAGGAGGCAGTACTGAAGGCTAGGGACCTAATCAATACAGACCTTGGTAATATGTTAGATCTAGAGTTCAGAATAACGATTCTCAAGGTTCTAGCTGGGCTTGAAAAGGCATGGAAGATATTAGAGAAACCCTCTCTGGAGAAATAAAACCCCTTTCTGGAGAAACAAAAGAACTACAGTCTAACCAATTTGAAATTAAAAAAAAAAAGATTTTAATGAGGTGCAATAAAAAATGGGGGCTCTCACTGCTAGGATAAATGACGCAGAAGAAAGAATTAGTGATATATATATAGAAGACTAAATGACAGAGAATAAAGAAGCTGAGCAAAAAGGAGACAAACAATTAGTGGGCCATGAGGGGAGAATTCGAGAGATAAGTGATACCATAAGACGAAACAACATTAGAATAATTGGGATTCCAGGAGAAAAAGAAAGAGAGAGGGGAGCAGAAGGTATATTGGAGGCAATTACTGTAGAGAATTTCCCTAACATGGCAAAAGGAACAAGCATCAAAACCCAGGAGGTGCAGGGACCCCCCCAAATCTATAAGAATAGGTCCACACCCCCTCATTTAATAGTAGAATTTACAAGTCTTTGCAACAAAGAGAAAATTCTGAAAGCAGCCTGGGACAAGAAGTCTGTAACATACAATGGTAAAAATAATTGATTGACATGAGAGTTATCCACAGAGACCTGGAAGGCCAGAAAGAACTGGCATGATATATTCAGATCAATAAATGAGAAAAACATGCAAGAATACTATATCCAGCTAGGTTATTATTGAAAATAGAAGGAAAGATAAAAAGCATCCAGGACAAACAAAAACTGAAAGAATCTGCAACACCAAACCAGCTTTACAGGAAATATTGAAATACTGAAAATTCCTCTAAGCAAAGAGAGAGCCTAAAAGTAGTAGATCAGAAAGGAACGGAGGCAATATACATTAACAGTCACCTTACAGGAAGTACAATGGCACTAAATTCATATCTCTCAGTAGTTACCCTAAGTGTAAATGGGCTAATGTCCCCAATCAAAAGCCGCAGGGTATCAGAATGAATAAAAAATAAAACCCATCAATATGCTGCCTACAAGAAACTCATTTTAGACCCAAAGACATCTCTGTATTTAAAGTACAGGGTGGAAAACAATTTACCATGTTAATGGACACCAAAAAAAAAAAAAAAAGCTGGGATGGAAATCCTTATATCAGATCAATTAGATTTTAAGCCACAGTCTCTAGTAAGGGATAAGGAAGGACACTATATTATACTCAAAGGGACTGTCCAACAAGAAGATCTAACAATTTTAAGTATCTATGCCCTTAACGTGGGAGCAGCCAACTATATAAACCAATTAGTAACAAAATCAAAGAAACAACTCAACAATAATACAATAATAGTAGGGGAGTTCAACTCTCCCCTCACTGAAATGGACAGATCATCCAAGCAAAAGATCAACAAGGATATAAAGGCCTTAAATGACACACTGGACCAGATGAACATCACAGATATATTCAGAACATTCCATCCCAAAGCACCAGAATACACATTCTTCTCTAGAGCCCATGGAACATTCTCCAGAATAGATCACATCCTGGGTCACAAATCAGGTGTCAACCGGTATCGAAAGATTGGGTCACATCCTGCCTGTTTTCAGACCACAATACGATGAAGCTAGAACTCAATCACAAGCGGAAATTTGGAAAGAAACCAAATATATGGATATTCAACATCATCCTTCTAAAGAAGGAGTGGGTCAACCAGGAAATTAAAGAAGAATTGAAAAAAATCATGAAAACAAATGATAATGAAAATAAAACGGTTCAAAATCTGTGGGACACAGCAAAGGCAGCCCTGAGAGGTAAATATATAGTGATACAATACTTTCTCAAGAAACAAGAAAGGTCTCAAATACACAACCTAACCCTACACCTAAAGGATCTGGAGAAAGAACAACAAGGAAAGCCTATACTCAGCAGAACAAGAGAAATATTAAACATCAGAAGAAAATTCAATGAAATAGAAACAAACAAACAAAAAAAATAGAACAATTCAAAGGAACATGAGCTGTTTCTTTGAAATAATTGATAAGACTGATAAACCCCTGGCCAGATTTATAAAAAATAAAAGAGAAAGGACCCAAATAAATAATATCATGAACGAAAGAGGAGAGATCACAACCAACACCAAAGATATACAAGCAATTATAAGAACATATTATGAGCAACTCTATGCCAACAAATTTGACAATCTGGAAGAAATTGATGCATTCCTAGAGACATAGAAACTACCACAACTGAACCAGGAAGAAATAGAAAACCTAAACAGACCATAACCAATAAGAAGATTGAGGCAGTCATCAAAAATCTCCAAACAAACAAAAGCCCAGGGCCAGACGGCTTCCACGGGAATTGTACCAAACATTTAATGAAGAATTAATTCCTATTCTCCTTAAACTGTTCCAAAAAATAGAAATGGAAGGAAAACTTCCAAACTCATTTTATGAGGCCAGCATCACCTTGATCCCCAAACCAGACAATGATCCCATCAAAAAAGAGAATTACAGACCAATA
>ML097187.1:0-53238 GCA_003697995.1 Taxidea taxus jeffersonii | reverse complement strand
CAAAAAGAGAATTACAGACCAATATCCTTGATGAACACAGATGTGAAAATTCTCACCAAAATACTAGCCAATAGGATCCAAAAGTATATTAAAAGGATTATTCATCATGACCAAGTGGGATTTATTCCAGGGCTGCAAGATTGGTTCAACATCCACAAATCAATCAATGTGACACAATACATTAATAAAAGAAAGAACAAGAACCATATGATACTCTCAATAGATGCTGAAAAACATTTGACAAGATACAGCATCCCTTCCTGATCAAAACTCTTCAATGTGTAGCGAAAGAGGGCACATACCTCAATATTATCAAAGCCACCTATGAAAAACCACTGCAAGTATCATTCTCAATGGAGAAAAACTGAGAGCTTTTCCGCTAAGGTCAGGAACACGACAGGGATGTCAGTTATCACCACTGCTATTCAACATAGTACTAGAAGTCCTAGCCTCAGCAATCAGACAACAAAAAGAAATTAAAGGCATCCAAATTGGCAAAGAAGTCAAACTATCACTCTATGCAGATGATATGATACTCTATATGGGAAATCAAATGAATCCACTCCAAAACTGCTAGAACTTGTACAGGAATTCAGTAAAGTGTCAGGATATAAAATCAATGCAAAGAAATCAGTTGCATTTCTTTACTCCAACAACAAGACAGAAGAAAGAGAAATTAAGGAGTCAATCCCATTTACAATTACACCCAAAACCATAAGATATCTAGGAATAAACCTAACCAAAGAGGCAAAGAATCTATACTCAATAAACTATAAAGAACTCATGAAAGAAACTGAAAAGACAAAAAAATGGAAAAATGTTCCATGATCATGGATTGGGATACCAAATATTGTAAAAATGTCTATGCTACCTAAAGCTATCTACACATTTAATGCAATCCCTATCAAAACCCCAACCATGTTTTTCAAAGAAATGGAAAAAAAATAATCCTAAAACATTTAGGGAACCAGAAAAGACCTCGAATAGCCAAAGGAATATTGAAAAAGAAAGCCGAAGTTGGTGGCATCACAATTCCAGACTTCAAGCTCTATTACAAAGCTATCATCATCAAGGCAGTATGGTACTGGCACAAAAACAGACACATGGATCAATGGACCGAATAGTGAGCCCAGAAATAGACCCTCAACGCTATGGTCAACTAATCTTCAACAAAGCAAGAAAGGATGTCCAATGGAAGAAAGAAAACCTCTTCAACAAATGGTGTTGAGAAAATGGATAGCCACATGCAGAAAAATGAAATTGGACCATTTCCTTACACCACACACGAAAATAGACTCAAAATGGATGAATTACCTCCATGTGAGAAAGTAATCCATCACAACCCTTGAGGAGAACCCAGGCAGCAGCCTCTTCGACCTCAACCGCAGCAACTTCTTCCTAGGAACATCAGCAAAGGCAAGGGAAGCAAGGGAAAAAATGAATTATCGGGACTTCATCAAGTCAAAAGGTTTTGCACAGCAAGGGAAAGAGTTAACAAAACCAAATGACAACTGACAAAATGGGAGAAGATATTTGCAAACGACATATCAGATAAAGGGCTTGTATTCAAAATCTACAAAGAGCTTAGCAAACTCAACACCCAAAGAACAAATAATCCAATCAAGAAATGGGCAGAGGACATGAACAGACATTTCTGCAAAGAAGACATCCAGATGGCCAACAGACACATGAAAAAGTGTCCCACATCACTCGGCATCAGGGAAATACAAATCAAAACCACAATAAGATACCACCTCACACCAGTCAGAATGGCTAAAATGAACAAGTCAGGAAAAGACAGATGCTGGCAAGGATGCGGAGAAAGGGGAACCTTCCTACACTGTTGGTAGGAATCCAAACTGGTGTATCCACTCTGGAAAACAACATGGAAGTTCCTCATAAATTTGAAAATAGAGCTACCTTATGACCTAGCAATCACACTACTGGGTATTTACCCTAAAGATACAAACGTAGTGATCCGAAGGGGCACATGTACCCGAATGTTTATAGCAGCAATGTCCACAATAGCCAAACTATGGAAAGAACCTAGATGCCCATCAACAGATAAATGGATAAAGAAGATGTGGTATATATATACAATGGAATACTATGAAGCCATAGGTCCAGCAGGGTTCTTCCAGAGCGCCTTTTTGGTTCCTGAGTGGCTCGAGCCAACACTTGTCTTGGTGGAATAATCAGACTCAGCCCCCAAGAAGCAGCTCATGTTGGCTGGAACCCCAAGGACGATGGGGTTACTTGCTATTTTTGTAATTTTTGTGCTTTGTATATACTTGTAAAATGGCTTAATAGATTTTGTTCGTTAAATAAAGTATTATTAGAGTTTACTTAAAAGTTTATTTTACTCTGATCCTTTTCAATGGTATATTGATGTGCCTTTAAGTACATTAAGAGTGTTGCACGACTAATTACTTTAGAACATTTCCATCACAGTGAAACCTGAGCTACTTATCACTCAGTATTCATTACTGCCAGACTTATCATTGTTCTTTGCTCTGTCTCTGGTACTATACCGTGTCTGGGATTTTCATGTGATTTGAATCCTACACTATGGCTTTCTCTGTCTGGTTATAGAATATAAGGAAGTTATATAATTTTTTCACTGTTTTATAAAAGTAACAGTTTATTACAAATGAATATTCCTGAAAGAACTATCATCATGGGAAGCCCCAAAACAAGCTACTCTCATTATTTTGGGTAGTGTTCCCTTTCATAAGGATACCTTGAATGCAGAAATAGGAGAAAAATCTGGGTCCATGAGACACCTTTAAATTCTTTCATTTTCCTTCATAGGCCATGTTTAAATTATTCTAGTGAGCAATTTATTAAAAAAATTAAAATCGCATCTTAAATCTTCCCTTTTATTACCAACAAGTCAGGTAATAGAGTAAATAGTTCTGTAGTTTTAAGCCAGACTGTTTTTATGTAGTGACATAATGAGTTAAATATGACAACATGAAGAAAAGTTCCTTCTCCAAGAAATAATTGCCCATAACGGATTTTGTTCCAATTCTATTGATTTTTCCCTCTGGGTTGTGTGTGAGCATGTGAGCGTGTGTATGTGTGCGTGTGCGTGTGCGTGTGCGTGTGTGTGTGTGTGTGTGTGTTATGCTGCGAGGGGAAGGCAGTGAGACTTTTCACGCTGGGCTTGTCTTCTACCTGATGCCCCCACAGTGGACAAGCACTGTCGCTTCTGTCCCCTTGGGCATTCTCAGTGATGGCACTCAAAGACCCATTGTTGAACAACCGAGCCATTTCCACTTATTTGACTCTCATTATTCATGTGATAAGTACATCTTTGCCACAAATCTCTGTTTCATTCTGTATGATTTGTACAAGTTTCATCACTCGAACACTTTAATTCAGGGATATTCCTCTTGTACTGATGGCGTCAGATGTGCTTGCCAATCAAGGGAGTGACAAGGTCCATAGTGGAGGGACTCTGGGCTCCTGAAAGACCACATGAAAGAGCTCAGTCTCCAAACTGAAGACCCACTCAGCACTGTCATGTGAGGAAATCTATGGCAACATGCCACAAATTTTGGGGGAGTTATTTGGTAATTCAGCATAAGGGAATATAACTAGAACATGTTGAAATAAGCAAGTAAACTCTGATATTTATCAGCCTAGGACCTAGTGAAAATGACCAAAGAAGCACCTGGCTTCCTCAGTCAGTAGGGAACGAGGTACTTGATCTCAGGGTCATGAGTTTGAGCCCCACATGGAACACAGAAAGGAAACAAAAGAAATCAAAAGGACTTACACATGACCCAAATCAATTAGGCTTGGGCAACAGAGTTGGTCTTTGGTGGGCTGGATCCTCTTTCCTGTTCATTCAGCCACTGGGCCCTGAGCATATGAATATGCAAGTCCTTATCAGGCAAACAGTTTCTTCCTATAGGAACTCAGGGTTTAGAGGGGCAGATGGACAAACAGTAACTGAAAAGATGAATGAAAGGAGCATTTGATCCTTGAGACAAGAATAAGGGACTAAACTGAGTCCTGAACTCCACCAGGGGAGGGATCCAACAAGGCTATGCTGAGATGACATTGAAAATTCCTATGGCAGGAAAATAAGGAGACAGCCTTGCACAAATCCTGCTGTATTTAGCCTGGCAGAGGGTACCATAGTGCAGAGTATGGGAAGGAGAATAAAATGTCTCCAGAGTGGGGGTTAGAAAAGAGTCCAGGGTACCAGAAAGGAGGGTGCTGAAGGGGGAGCAGAGGAAAGGGAAGAGGACCATGGCCTGGGGCAGGTGGACAGTACCAGTAACCTGTTCCCAGGGCTGTGTGGCCACATTACCCCATAATCAGGGACTTAACCAACAAACATTGTCCCACAGTCTTATGGATACTTTAAGTTCAGCAATCTAGCAGTGCTAGATCAATACTCAGTTCACTATCTGACCTGAGATACTATCAAGTTCAGTCTTCGCTTACTTCAATTTTTGTATGGATGCCAAGACACTTTTTTTTTCTTTTTTGTAAAAGATTAACTCATTGGTTGATTGACTGATTTGAAAAAGATAGGGGGAAAGTGGGGAGAAGTAAAGGGAGAGACAGAATCTTCATGAACACTCTGCCCTCAGTATGCAGCCCTAAGAGGAGCTTGATCTCAGGACATGAACATAATAACCTGAGCCAAAACCATGACTCTTAGAATTCAGCCAAGGAACCACCCTGTTATGTTTTTATGACTGTGTGCTCACTACTTCCACCTTTGCCATAAGTCACTGGGATCTTGGGGGTCCGGTCTGTGCTCCAACCCCTAAACCTCATGGTGGCTGTAGCACTGTCTTGTGACTCCTCTGTTTCACCTCAGGGGAAAAATGGCTCTTCATTGAAAAGGAGTGAGAACCAAGTGCTATGGACAAACAGTGCCAACCTGCTGGAAAAGCAAATACCTCTGGAGCCTGCTCTCCTAGGAGGAGACCTCAGCTATGTTGACATATTTCTGGGCTCATACCGAGCGTTTGCCACCACCCAAAAGGTGCTGGACCTCCTGTTTGTAATGTGAGCACCCTGTGCCTAACTGCCCATCGGGATTTGGTTACAGCCTTATTTTTAGATTTGGGAATGCCCAAAACTTCCCGAGCCTCGGTTTTCTCCTCTGACTGGGGCAGAGTTATTCTAGGGACTCAGTGGGATCTTGAAAGGAAAGTGCACCTGAGTGCCTTGGCCTGTGCAAAGGTCTGCTAGCAGGCATGTCGTTGTACCCATTTATCATTGTCCTGTTTGTCATGATGAAGCCTCTGCCTTACCCTCACTATTGCTATGGGCTTGATCTGGGCTGTTTGGCCATTTGAAAGTAGAGCTGAGACTCTATCTGTGGTCTGTGCCTGGGTGAAAAAAGAGCAGTGGTCTCCATGTGTGAGCAGGGGGCCCGGGCTCATTCAGATATCTGTGATGAGCTTGTTGGTGCCCTTTCATTCAGCAAGTATTCAGGAAACCCCACTCTGCACATGCATTCCTATAAGAGCTGACTTTGAACCCTGCACAGAGCAGACAGCACCCCAGGAGTCCAGACTAGTTAGGGGTCAGACAGTGACAATGGACACTAAGAGAGGTAACATCCACAGGGCATTTCATTAGTTGACCCCTGACCTCCTCTAAATATGGGTGCTCTCAGGAGCAGTGGGATGTGAGAGTGAGCTTTGGCTGATGAAGGAGGGCCTTTTCTCTCCCCAAGGGCAGCCAGGGGACTGTAAGTTGGAGGGACTCTTGGTCCCTCATCCCACACATCTGTGATTCCTCCTTAATGGTGAAGGTCTGAGAGTTTCCTCTGGAGAAAGGAAGGGGCACAGGGGGACTATGGATATGGGCACTGTGACAGAGCTGAGGGGGCTGGGGAAGCACTTTAGCCCCTAAGAGAATCATTCCCCTTCCCGCCCCCTCACAGCCCTGACTCTACCCCAATCCTGGGACCCAGAACAGAGGCTGTGGGAACCATCACACTCAGCAATCTGTTGGAACCTGGACACTGGGTGCTCAGAGCGTGCTCAGGAGACCCAGTGAGATCTCAAGGACCAGACATTCCACACCTTGTGGAGAATATATCAGTGGAAGGATATCCACTTGTGGCACCTAGTAAAGAGTCATCACATGACATGTGAGGTATGGGGAGTGTCCTTTTAAGTCCTAGCTAGAGACACAGTCCCTTTGTTTCCTCTTCGGATGGCTCTTCACAGAGCAGTGGTGTGTGCATTCAAGATAAATAAGAGGAAAGACACCATCCTTCCCTGGGAACATGCAGTTGAATTTAAGTAGCAAGTGTGCAAGGACACAAACTGAGGAATGTGTCCAGCTCCCCTAAGAAGGACAGAAATGCTCACAGGATTGATGAGGACTCACACTCATAGTGCCTTTTTGCACCTTGTCATCTCTGAAGAGACCTGTATCACATAGGACTGCAAGATCACAGGTGAGCAAAGACTAGGACTGGTCTCTGACAGGACCTGGAGGCCCAGGGACCCAGGTTCCCACAGGGGTTCCCTAGGATATTGGTTTTTGAGGATGCCCTTTCCTCTGACTCCTCTGCCTAACATTCTCTTTCCAGAACCATCTTCTCTATCTTGAATACATGCCAAGAACAATATCCAGAGGATTTTGTCCCCAATGTTTCCCAGCCTGAATATGCTGCTGGCATACCCGGGGCTCAATATGCCAGGCTCAGATTTGGATCACCACACCCAGTTCTTGCTCTCCCAGCTGTAACAGCTTGAACCCATGGAGCCAGGGTCTGGGGGTGAGAAGGGCTCAGATGAATGATGTGGGCCAGTGGAGCATACTGGGTGGGCAACACAGAGTAAGCCTCCATAGAGTGCAGTAGGGCTGAGAGGAGTAAATAGTCTCAGATCCCTGTCCCCATAGTCCTCAGTCAGGGAGACCAACTAGGGATTCATTCTCAGACAAGGAAGACACTGAGTGCTGGGGAAGATTCCTTTATTTCAAACGGACATGAGAAGTCAATCACGGTGATGTTATTTTCTCTTCATGGAACTACAGCACTAGTTCCAGAGCAAGATCCTGAACCACCTCAGGAACTTGTTCCAGGTCCTACTGGGTCTCCCGCTGTATCTTCAGAGACAAAGATGGCCCACCCCAACCCTGCTGCTGGATCTCACCCCTCAGCAAGAGCAGTGGGGCTACCTGCTCTGTTGGGGCCAGTGTAGGTGGTAGTCAGGGCTCAAATTCACTCTCCTGACGTGGAAGAGCCATCATCCCCTTTTTCTGATCTGGAGGTCCAGCAGGGTCCTGCCCCCTCTCCTGGAGTTCCCGAGGGGCTCAAACAGCACTTATATCAGTGGAATAACCAGCCTTAGCCCCCAAGCAGCATCTCATGCTGGCTGGAACTGGCTGGATGGATTCCCCTTCCCTGTCTTTGCCTTTTTTTTGAAATTTTTGTGTTTTGTATACACTTGTATAATGGTTTCATAGATTTTGGTAATATAAATAAAGTAGAAATTGTGATCACTTAAATGTTTACTCTGATCCTTTTCAATGATATATTGAGGCACCTTTAAGTACATTAAGAGTGTTGCACAATATTTACTAGTAGAACATTTTCATCACAGATAAACCTGGGTTACTGATCACTCACTGTTCATTCCCTCATGCCAGTCCCTGCAAACAATGCTCTTCCCTCTGTCTCTGGTAGTTTACCTCCTCTGGGATTTTCATGTGCCTGGAATTCTACAATATGGCCTTTTCTGTCTGGCTAATGAATAAAAGAACGATACATATTGTTTCAAATTTTTAATAAAAATAACACTTTATTACTAACGAATGTTCCTGAAAGAACAATCATCATGGAAAGCCCCAAAATAAACTACTTTCATTATCTTGGTTAGTGTTCCCTTTCATATAGAAATCCTGAATGGCAGAAACTGGGGACATGTTTGGGTCCACAAGACACCTTTAAATTCTTTCTTTATTCTGCATAGGCTACATTTAAACTCTTCTAGCTGGTTTTTTATAAAAATATATTAAAATCATATTTAAAATATCTCATTTATGTCTGAGTCAGGTAATAGTTAATTGTTATTTACGTTTTAGCCAGACTGTGGTTATGTAGTAAAATAATGATTCAAATATGAAGAAAAGAACACACTTTCTTTCTTCCAAGAAATAATATCACACAATGGATGGTGTCCCAATTCCATGATTTTCCTTCTGTGTTCTGTGTGTGTGTGTGTGTATGTGTAGTACTGGGGATCAGGAAGAGTTGTAGGTTGGGCTCTTGTTCTACCCACTGTAGACAGGCACTATCACTGCTTTCCCCTTAGGCATTCTCAGTGACAACACTCAAAGCCCCATCTTTGAACAACTGAGCCGTTTCCAATTATCTGACTCTCATCATTCAAGTGATAAGTATGTCTGTGCCATAAATCTCTGTTTCTTTGTCTGATTCCAACACATTTCAACACTAGAACACCTTTAGTTCAGGGACATTCTCCTTGTGCTGATGGCATCAGAGGTGCATGACAACAAAGGGAGTGAGAGATCCCATGGTAGAGGGACTCTGGGCTCCTGAAAGACCACATGAAGGAGCTCAGAATCCAATCTGAAGATCTATCTATTCAGCACTGTCTTGTGGGGGAAATCTATGGTAACATGATACCATATTTGGGGGAGTTATTTGGTAATTCAGGATAAGAGAATATAACTAGAACATGTTGAAATCAGCAAGTAAACTCTGATAGTTATCAGCCTACAACCTAGAGAAAATGACAAAAAATGCACCTGGCTTCCTCAGTCAGTATGGCACGAGGTGCTTGATATCAGGGTCTTGAGTTTGAGCCCCATATGGAATACAGTTGATGTAGGAAACTAAAGAAAATAACAGGATTTACACATAACCCAAATCAATTAGTTTTGGACAATAGATCTGCCTGGTGGTGGGCTGGATCTTGTCTCCTGTTCACTCAGCCACTGGGCCATGAGCACTCAGGTGGTGCCAGTGCCAGTCAGGTAACCATCTTTTCCCTCTAGGTAATCAGGGTCTAGAGATCAGATGGGCAATCATGAACTGAAAAGGTAAATGGAAAGAACATTTGGTCCATAAGAAAAGAGCAAGGGACTACAACTGGGTCCTGAGCTCCTCCAGTGGAGGGGTCTGACAACGTTGTGCTGAGGTGACACTGAGAATTCCTGTGGCAGGAAAAGTAGGAGAGAGCCCTGTGCAAATATGAGTGTATTTAAATGGCAGAAATTACCATGGTGCAGATGATAGGAAGCAGAATATGATATTACTGGAGTTGGGGTTAGAAAGGAGGCCAGAGTGGTTGGAGGAAGCTGAAAATGGGAGTAGAGATGAAAGGGAGGAGGGCCATGGCCTGGGGCATGTAGACACTATCAGTACCTGCTCCTTGTGCTGTGTGACCACATTACCCCACACTCAGTGGCTTAACCAACAAACACAATCTCACATTCTCTGATGAGTTTTTAACTACAGGAATCCAGGAGTGCTTACCTAGGGGCTCATGCCAGAGCCCCTAGTACTTTGGGGCTATTGAAAACATAAATGCAGGACCTGCTTCATGAGAATCTGAGTTCATGTAGGGGTTTCGGCAGGATTCCATCCACCTCAAAAGGCCTGAGTTCTTCTGTCTCTCATTGGCCCTCCTTGCTAGGTCCCAGGCCCATGTGTGTTTATCAAGATTCAGCATAGGGGCTTGTACTCCAGGGTGAAAATCTGAGAGAGAATACGGGTCAGAAGCAGCACAGGGATGATCAAAGAGCTAAATCTCAGATGGGGCTTTTGGGTCATGTGGCCAAGTTCTGTAGAATAGAAGGAATCATTCAATCCAAAGCATACCCCAAGGGACAAGATTACACAAAGAAGATTAAACAGGATATGAGATTTCAGGGAACCACTGGGAGGAGAAGGTGAAGTCTGGTGCATGGTTAGTGCCTTGCCCAGAATCACAGACTTGTAAAAAGGCTGAACCAGGCATGAACCCAGCTCTTTGTGAGTGTCCTCAAAGCTGAGGCCTGAGATGCACCCAGGAATCACTGGAAGTTTCTGGAAAAAGTTGTGTTGAAGGCAGGGGCTACAGACATGGAGATGGTTTCAGGGTGAGGGTGAGCATTGATATCCTAGACAGGAGGCATTCCAGGAAGTTCTTGTCTGAGGGGGAGCCCAGGTTATGGCCACCCACTGAGTGGACCCCTATCCACATGACACCCATTGGAAAGGTTTAACAACTCTTAGCACAGTATATGAAGTCTCTAGTGGTAAGGGTGGATTCTGACCATCAACCACCAAAGCCCCAATCCCTGCTTTAGGGTTTGCTTTGAAAATTAGAAAGCCTAAGGTCTTGAGAAAATATGGCCCACCCCTCTATAGATGGGGCTGTCACCTTCTCAGACACCAGAATATGAGCACTGGTGAACAGATATATACCCACAGGAATGACTGTGCATGCTTCTGCATACACACACACACACACACACACACACACACACACTTGCACACACCATTAGGGACTGTAGGGAGTGATCTGATGAGTAGCAGACTCAGAAAAATGGAGAAGAGGAGGAAAATGTGCTTGGATGTATTTCCTGCATGTGACACCACTCCTCCAATATCATACATCGTATTCCACATATGCCTGTAGACATGTGGAGGACGTCCATGTTACAATCATCTGTATTGTACAGACAAGATGCAGACCACCCCTGACAGCATAATGGCTTATCCAGGGTCACAAACAGGTAAGAGTGGACATTTGTGTCTGAATGCAGGTGGGGCCCTGGCTGCACTCAAACCTTCCTTGGGGCCTGTGGAGATGTGTGTGCTGGTGTCACTGTGTAGAGATGTGGCCTTGCATGCAGGAAGGAGATGAGCAGACATCAGTCCTGAGCACAGTTTGTGTAGGTGATAATCCAGGGTGGACATAGGTAGGTGATCTCAGGCAGTTTAGTCACTTCCTTGACCGCAGTCCCCAATAGAATTTGGAACACTGCAATGAGGCGCCCACATTCTAGTGTAGTCCATTATCAGAGTTACTTGGCTGGAGGCATCTGATACAGAAAGATGTACTCTTGCTGTTTGCCAACATTAAGGGGCTCTGGCTTCCAGAATCTCCAGGGAATGGCTTTTTCACATACTGCAAACATTGCCGCCACCCCGCCCCCAGTACCTCAAGGCATTTGGTAGGAGATTCCATTAGGCTTTAGGAGGGCAGGGCTCAGTATGGATATCTGAAAAACTAACCTAGGGTTATGATAAGGGCCTAGGGGCATTAAATATCTGTCTGCTGACTCTGGGGCCAGGTGTTTTGGTGGCTCATTGGAGGTCGGGATTCAGGTTGTGTCAAACTGTGCATTTAAGTCCAGGGTTGAGTACGAAAGTGGGGTAGCATCAGGGGCAGTGCATGTTTCTCCTAATCTGGGAGTTTTGAGCAGCTCATAGGGCCTGGATTCCTTTTGGAGGGCAGGGAGAGGCCTGTGGTGCGAGTTATGAGTCCCCAACTTGGAAGGCTTGTGGGCCAGGACTCTGGGGAGACATATAAAAATCCAAGTCAGGGTTTGGGTTAGGGCCTAGGACATGGCAGGACCTACCTGCGGATGCTGAGGTGAGCTCCCCACAAACCAGGGTGAGAATGAGGGACTAGGGCCAGGGCAGGTCTGATCTGCTGGCTCTTGGGTAAGCTACGTGGTTGGCAGAGTGGAGGTTGGGGCTCAGGATGAATGACAGAATTGTATTAGTGTCCAAGACTGGCCTCTGTAAATGGGAGTGGCCTCAGAGGCCTTGAATGTTTCTCCTAATCAGGGGGTTTTGTGCAGCTCTATAGGGCATGGCTTCCTTCTGAAGGGCAGGGAGAGTCCTGGTTATGGCTCCTGAATCCCCAGTCTGGAAGGCTTGTGGGCCAGCACTCTGGAGAAAGAAGTCTGAAAACACAAGTTAGGGTTAGGTTTAGGCCCCAGGGTATGGCAGGCCCATTCTGAAGATGCTGGGGCGAGCACCCCAGTATGTGAAATTAGGGCAAGTGTCAGGCATTCACTCAGACTACAATTTGTTACCACTAGGGCCACCATATGTTAAGATGGCCTCCTGAGGACGTGGAGCTTTCTGCCACTCTGGGGGTTTTGTGCAGTTCAATATAGCAAGGTTTCATTCTGGAGGACAGTTGTGTAGTCCTGCCATTTGGCTCTAGGGTCCCCCACATGAAGGAATTCAAGAGCAGGCCTCTGGGTATGGATGCCTGAAAATAAAACCTAGGGTTAGGATTAGGTCCTAGGGGCATGGCAGATCCAATCTTCTATCTCTGGCACAAGCTACGTGGAGTTAGGACTCAGGTGAGGGACAGAATTGTATTAGTGTCCAGCACTGGCTTTCGTTAATGGGGGTGGCTTGGGGTCTCATGCAGCTGTCTCATAATCTGGGGATTTCATGCAGCTCCATAGGGCACGTTTCCTTCTGGAGGGCAGGCAGAGTCCTGTGGTGTAACTCAAGTCTTCTCTATCTAGAGGGTTTGTGGACCAGGACTCTGAGGACAAAAGTATGAAATCCCAAGCTAAGGCTAGGGTTTAGGGCCTAGGGCATGGCAGGCCCTATATACAGATGTTGAGGCAAGCTCCTCAGGATCTGAGATTAAGGCAAGTGTGTGGGGGGTCACTCAAGCTGAACCTTGTGTCCATGACAACAACTGATTTTGGGGGTGGCCGCATGGGGCTATGGAGTTTTCAACACCTCTGGGTGAAAATAGTTTGGCTTATTCTGGGGTAGGGGTGGTGTCCTATTTTATGGCTCAGGGGTCCCCCATATGGGGGGATATGAGAGCAGGGATCCAGATATGGAATTATGAAAATTTTGGGGTTAGGGACTAGGGCCATGTCAGGTCTGATCTGCTGACCCTGGGGCCAGATACTTGGGTGGCTGACTGGAGGTCGGGGCTCAGGCTGAGGTACAGAATGTGTATTAGTGTCCTGTCCCAGGATCGGAAATTGGGAGTGACCTCTTTGGCTGTGCAGGATTCTCATAATCTGTGTTTTTTTGCAGCTCCTAGAGAATGGTGTCTGCTGATGGGCAGGAAGAGTATTGTGGTGTCATTCCAGAGTTCTCTGTCTGGAGGGCTTGTGGGCCAGGACTCTTTGGGCGAAAGTCTGAAAACCCAAGCTAGTGTTAGGGTTAGGGCCTAGAGCATGGCTGGCCAGATCCGCAGATGCTGAGGCAAGCTCCCTGGGATGTAAATTTAGGGCGAGTGTCAGGAGATCACTCAGGCTGAAGTTTGGGTCTATGGGTTCTGCCAAATATGAGGGAATCCTCACGTGGCCATGGAGGTTACTACCTCAAACATATGGCAGTTTTGTGCAGCTCCACTTAGCAAGATTTATTTTATGGGACAGGAGGAGTCCTGTTTTATGGCTCACGTGTTCACCATAAGAAGGGTTTCACTAGCAGTGTTCTAGGTATGGATGCCTGACAACCTAACCTAGGGTTAGGATTAGGGCCAAGGGACATGACTTGTCTGATCTGCAGTATCTGGGGCCATCTGTTCCAGTGGCCAGTTGGAGGTCAGGGCTTAGGTTGTGTCAGACACTGTATTAGTGTCCAGGGTGGAATACGAACATGTGGTGGCATCAGGGCCATGCACGTTTCCTCTGATCAAAGGGTTTTGTCCAGCTCTTTGGGCACAGTTTCCTTCTGGAAGACAAGGTTAATCCTGTGGTGTGCCTCCAGTGTCTCCAATCTGGAGGGCTTGCATTTCAGGACTCAAGGGATGGATTCTAAAAATTCAAGCTCAGTGTATGGTTAGAGTGTAGGGCATGGATCTGCAGATGCTGAGGCGAGCTCCCCAGATTCTGAAGGTAGAGCAGTATCATGTATTCACTCAGACCAGACTAGAATTTGTTTCCATTTAGGCTGTCATATATGTGCATGGCCTCCTTGCTCCATGGAGGATTTTCCTACTCTGGGGGGTTTGTACAGCTCCAAATAGTACAGTTTCATTTGGGGGGAAAGGTGGATTTCTGTTGTATGGCTCAGGGGTTCCTATATGGAGGGGTTTGAGAGCAGGGCTCTGGGTATGGATGCCCAAAAACCCAACCTAGGGTTAGCATGAGGGACTAAGGGAATCCAGGTTTGATCTGCTGACTCTGGGGCTAGCTATGTGGGTGGCTGACTATAGGTCGGTGCTCAGGTTGAGGGACAGAATGTTGATTAGAATCCAGCTTCAGGTTCTTTCAATGAGAGTGGCCTCAATGATCCTGCCAGTTTCTCCAAATCTGGGGGTTTTGTGCTGCTTAATTGAGCACACTTTCCTTCTGGAGTGTAGGTAGAATTCCAGAGTTCTCTATCTGGAGGTCTTGTGTGCGAGGACTTTTGGGACTGAATCTGAAAACCATGCTGTGGTTAGGGTTAAGGCCTAGGGCATCGCAGGCCCAATCTACAGACACTGAGGTGAGCCTCAGCAGAGATCTGAGGATAAGGCGACTGTCATGAGGTCGTTAAAGCTGGAATTTGTGTCCATATGATCAGCGAATGTGGGGGTGGCTTCATAGGGCCATGGAGTTTTCTCCCACTCTGGGATGTTTGTGTAGTTCCAAATAGTTTAGTCTCCTTTGGGAATAAATGCTGTCCTGTTTTATGGCTCAGCAGTCCCCCATGTGGAAGGATTGGATATCAGGACCACAGGTATGGAAGCCAGAAAAAACAAACCAAATTGTGGGTTAAGTTACATGGCATAGCAGGCATTATATCCTGGCTCTGGTGTGAGCTACCCATGGGGCTGTGTTGAAAATGGGGCTCAGGCTTAGGCTCACAATGTGTGTTTGTGTCCAGAGCAGCCTGCAAGAGTGGTCATGGCCTCAGGGGTACCACAGGTTTCTTCCCACTCTGAGGGTCTTACATAACTTTAAAAAGCAAGGTTTCCTTGGGTGGGGTAGGAGTTCTGTTCTGTGGCTCAGGGCTCCTTAGTGTGGAAGAATTCAAGAGAAGGGCTCTGGGTATGGATGCCTGAAACCCCAAACTCTTGTTCCAATTAGGTCCTAGGAGCATGGCAGGTCCGATCTGCTGCCTCTGGGGCCAGCTGTCCCCGTGGTTGATTGAGGGTAAGAACTCAGGTTGTATCAGAGAGCATATTACTGTCCAGGGTGGAAAAGGAAAGTGAGGTGCTATCAGGGCCGTGCACGATTGCCCTGATTGAGTGGTGTTCTGCAGCTCCATAGGGCACAGTTTCCATCTGGACAGCAGGAAAGTCCTGTGGGATGGCTCTGGAGTCCCCAATCTGAGGGCTTCCAGGACTCAAGGGATGGAATTCTGAAACCCCAAGCCTGGTGTATGGTTAGGGTGTAGGGCATGAATTATCGATCTGGAGTTGCTGAGTGGAACTCTCCAGATTCTGAAGTTAGGGCGAGTATAAAGCATTCATTCATACTAGACTAGAATTTGTATTCACTAGGCTGCCAAATCTGTGGTGGCCTCCTTGAGCCATGGAGGTTTCTCTTGCTCTGGGGTTTTGGGCAGCTACAAATAGTATCCTTTGATTCTGTGGGAGAGGTGGAGTCCTCTTATATGGCTCAGGGGTCCCTATATTGAGGGATTTGAGAGCATGGCTGTCTCTGATGCCTGAAAATCCAACCTAGGGTTAGCATTAGGGAATAGAGGAACCCAGGTTTATCCTGCTGACTCTGAGGCCAGCTACATGGGTGGCTGACTGGATGTCGGTGCTCAGGCTGAGAGACAAAATGTGTATTAGTGTTCATGGTCGGTTTCTGTCAATGGGGTTGACCTCGTTGGCCACACAGTTTGCTCCTAATCTGGGGTTTTTGTGCAGCTATGGTGAGCACGGTTTCCTTTTGGAGGGTAGGCGTAGTGCCATGGTGTCACTCTGGAGTTCTCTATGGAGAGGGCTTGTGGGCCAGGACTCTTGGAACTGATGTCTGAAAACCCATGCTTTGGTTATGGTTAGGGACTAGGGCATTGCAGGCCCAATCTACAGATGCTGAGGCAAGCTCCTGGGGATCTGAGGTTAAGACAAGTGTCAGGAGGTTGCTCAGGCTGGAGTTTGTGTCCATGCATAAGGCCAAATTTGGGGATGGCCTCATGGGAACAAGGAGTTTTCTCCCACTCTGGGGTTTTTGTGCAGATCCAAAAAGTTTGGTCTATTCTCAGAGATAGGTGGTGTCTTAAATTTTGGCTCAGGAGTCCCCATATAACGGATTATGAGAGGGATCCACGTATGTATGTATGTAAGCTACCCATGGGTCTGTGTTGAAAATGGGAATCAGGAAAAGGGTCACAATGGGTGTTTGTATGCAGGGCAGCCTGCACAAGTGGGCATGGCCTCAGGGGCAATGCAAGTTTCTTCCCACTGTGAGGGTTTTACATAGCTCCAAAAACCATGGTTTACTTCTAGGGTCAGGAGTTCTATTTTGTGGCTCAGGGGGTCCCTCACGTGGTGGGATTTGAGAGGAGGGCTCTGGGTATGGATGCCTGAATCCTAGGGTTAGGATTAGGTCCTAGGGGCATGGCAGGCCCAATATACTGGCTCTATGTGAGCTTCCAATGGGGCTTCTTGAAACCGGGGCTCAGGCAGAGGGTCGCAATGTGAGTTTGTGGCCAGGGTGGCCCTCAAATATGGGCGTGGACTCATGGGCCATGCAGGTTACTCCTACTCTGAGGGTCTTACACCCACACCAATAGCATTTCAACACAGCCATGGGGATGCTCGCCCCAGAGCCAGCAGATTGAACCTACCATGTCCCTAGGCTCCAATAGTAACCATAGATGAGGTTTCTAGGCATCTATATGGAGAGCCCTGCTCTCAAGTCTTTCCAAATGGGACCTTTGAGCCATCAAACAGGATTCCCCTGTCCCGCAGAAGAAAACCTTGCTGTTTGGAGCTGCACATAACCCCAGAGTGGGAAAATCTTCCATGGCCTCATGAGGACACTCCCAAATTATGTGAACATCATGGACAAAACTCCACCCTGAGTGAACTCCAGACACTTGCCCCTAGTTATGATGCCAGGATTCTTGCTTCAGCCTCTGTATTTGGGCCTGCAATTTAGTAGGCCTTAAAGTTAACTCTAGATTGTGTTGTCAGACTTCTGTCCTAACACTCCTGACCCACAAGCCCTCCAGATTGGGAATTCTTGCACCACAACCAGCACCCTGTCCACCCAGCAGAAAGAAAAAGTGCCCTATGGGGCTACAGGAAAACCTCTAAAGAGAATCACTTGCACAGCCCTCGAGGGCACCCCGATTTCACAGGTCGCCCAATGCACTAATGCTCTGTCTGACACAGCCTGAACCCTGACCTCCTGTTGGCCACCCAGATAGCTGGCCACATATCCAGCAGATCAGACCTGCCATGGCCCTTGGCCATCATCCCTACCCAACCTGGGTTTTCAGGCATCTTCCCAGAGACCTCATCTCAAATCCATGCATATGGGGGAAGATGATGCACAAAATAGAAGTCCTCCTTCCCCATGGCACAAAACCTGGTTGTTAGGATGGGTGTAAAACACTCCGAGTAGGAGAAATCTGCATGACCTATTAGGCTACACCCTCTGTTCACTGCGGTCCTGGACACAAATGCACATTGTGACCCTCAGCTGAGTCCCATTTTGAAATAAGTCCCCTCAGTAGATTTACCAAGAGCATGACTATCAGGCCTGCTATGCTCCTAGGCCCCAATCCTAATCCAAGTTATGTTTTTAGTCACCCATACCCAGAGCCCTGTTCCGGAATACATCATTTTTTGGGACCCTTAAGACAGAAAAGAGGACTCTTCCATTCCCACAGAATGATATAAAAATATTGAGAGCTGGACAAAATCCCCAGAAAGGGAAAATATTCATTGGCCCCATGAGGTCACCCCTACTTTCTGTGGCCATCCTAAAGACACAATCCAGAGACAAAAGCCTGTGCTACCACTTCACACTTGCCCTCATTTCAGATCCTGATTAACTGGCCTCTGGGTCTGCAGACTGGGCTTGCTATCCCCTTGGTCCTATTCCTAATCCCAGTTTCTGGTTTTAGACTTCTGTCCCCAGAGTCCTGGCTCACAAACCCCCCAGGCTTGGGTCTGTGGAGCCACACCACAGGACTGTGCCTGCTCTCCAGAAGGAAACTACCCTCTATAGTTTCCAAAACCCTCCAGATTAGGAGAAAACTGAAAGGCCTCAAAGGCCACCCCAATTTCATAGGCTGCTGGGGAAAAAAGTGTGCAGTCTGACACAGCCTGAGCACCTACCTCAGGTGGTCAGAGACAGACCCTAGAGACCTAAAGACAGAAGATTGGCCCTAGAGACAGAAGATTGAACCTGATATGCCTCTATGCCCTAATCTAAACTCTTTGCTTAGGTTATCAGGGATTGGTCCCCAGAGGTTTGGCCTCAAATATCCACATATGGGTGTTCTCTGAGCCACAAAGCAGAACACCTCCTGTACCCAGAAGGAAGCCCTGATGCTTGGAGCTGTGTTAAAAACCTCAGGATAGAAAACTCCTGCATGGCCCCTTAGACACCGCCGGACTCGAAGGTCTCCCTGGACACAAAACTGCATTGTGAGCCATCAGCATGAGACCTCATTTCATATCAGTCCTCTGGGTAGCTCACCCTGAGCCAGGAGATCGAAACTGGCAAGTTCCTAGGTTCCAATGATAACATAGGGTGGGATTTCCAGGTATCAATACATAGAGCCCTGCTATCAAATCTTTCCATATGAGGGACCCTTGAGACATCAAACAAGACTCACCGGTCCCATAGAAGTAAAGCTTGTTTGGTGCAGACACCAGAGTGGGAACACCTCCATGGCCTCATGAGGCCACCCATACAAGAGGAGGCTATTATGGATACAAATCCAGCCTGAAAGAACGTCTGACACTCACCCTTACTTCACATGCTGGGGATCTCGCTTCAGCCTCTGCAGATTGGACCTGCCATGCCCTAGGCCCTAAAACTAACCCTAGCTTGTGTTTTCAGATTTCCAGCCTCACAGACTTCACCCACAACCCCCCCAGATTGGGAATTCTGAAGCTCCAAAGGAGCACTCTGCCAGCCCACCAGAAGAAAATAGTGCTCTATGGGGCTGCAGAAATCCTCAAATGGTGATCAACAAGCACAGACCTAGAGGTTGTAGGCCACCCTGTGCACTAATGCTCTGTCTGACACAGCCTGAGCCCAGACTTCCTGTCATGCACCCAGGTAGCTAACCCTATATCCCGCAGATGGGACCTGCCATGGCCCTGGGCTGTCATCTCTACCCAACCTGGGTTTTGAGGCATCTGACCCCAGACCTTATCTCAAATCCCTGCATATGAAGGAACTTTATGCACAAAACAGAACTACTCCTCCCAGTGGCAGAAAACCTTCCTGTTGGAATGGGTGTAAAACCCTCAGAGTAGAAAGGTGCATGGAAAATGAGGCCACCACCACTTTTTGGGCTGCCCTGTGCACAAACCCATACTGAGACCTTCAGGCTAAGCCCCACTTTAAAATAAAACCCCTAAGTGTGCCTGGGTGGCTCAGAGGTTAAACCTCTGCCTTCAGCTCAGGTCATGAACTCAGGTTCCTGGGATCTGACATGCAATGCATGCATGACAATGCAATGGCATGTCTGCTCAGTGGGGAGCCTGCCCCCGCCCCCTGCCTGCCTCTCTACTTGTGATTTCTCTCTCTGCCAAATAAAAAAATAAAATCTAAAAAGTAAAAAAAAATTAAAAATAAATAAAATAAAACAAAACCCCTCAGGAAGTGGACCTAGAGCAGTCATAGCAGGCCTGCCATGGCCATAGTCCTGAATCCTAACCAAAGGTTGGGTTTCAGGCACTCATACTCAGAGACTTGCTACTGAATCCCTCATTATTAGGGAAAACTGAGGAATAAACAAAACAAACAAAAACAAAACAAACAAATACAAAAAAAAACCAGGACTCTTTTTTTTCCTCCACAGGGACAATAAATTATTGGGAGCTGGGCAAAACCCCAGGGAGTGAGAATCCTCCATGGCCTCATGAGGCCACCCTTACATTCTCCAGCCATCCTAGAGACAAAATTGAGACAAAAGCCTGAGATACAGCCTCACACTCACCCTAACTTCAGATCCCGATTAGCTTGCCTCATGGTCTGCAGAAAGGGCCTGCATTACCCTCAGCCCTATCACTAACCCTAGTTTGTGTTTTCAGACTTCTTTCCCCAGAGCCCTGGCTCACAAACCCTCTCATCTGGGTCCTCCAAGCCACACCACAGGACTATTCCTACCTCCAAAAGGAAACCGTGAGCATTAACCCAGCTAAATCCCTTCAGCTTAGCAGAAAGATGCAAGGCCTCGAGGACACCTTTGTGTTGAAGGCTGATCTGGACAAAAATGCAGAGTCTGACATATGCTGAGCACCTACCTCCAGTCAAACACCCAGGAAGATGGCACAAGAGACAGAAGATTGATCCTGACATGCCCTTAGGACCTAATCTGAACCCTAGCTTAGGTTTTCAGGCATCAGTCCCCAGAGGCCTGGTCTCGAATACCAAAATATGGGGGATCCCTGAGCCATAAAACAGAACATCTACTGTCTCCAGATGGGAACCTTGCTACTTTGAGTTAGGAGAAACCTGCATGGCCCCTCAGATGCCGTCATATTCGAAGGTCGCCCTGGACACAAACCAGCATTGTGACCCATAAGCATGAGACTCCACTTCAACTCAGCTCCCTAGGTAGCTCCTTCCAGAGCCAGCAGATAGAATCTACCTTGTTCCTAGGCGCCAATGGGAATGGGAGGTGGGATTTCCAGGCATTCATATGTAGAGCCGTGCTCTCGAATCTTTCTGTATGGGGGACTCTTGAGCCATCAAACAGGGCTCCCCCCAACCTGCAGAAGGAAACCTTGATGTTTGGAACAGCTCACAACCCCCAGAGTGAGAAAGCCCTCAGACCCTCAGCAGGAGAAACCTGCATGACCTATGAGCCATGCTCAGTCTAAAGGCCACCTTGGGCACAAACACACATTGTGACCCTCAGCTGAGCCTTGTTTTCAAATAAGGCTCCATGGTAGCTACACCAAGAACCTGCCTATCAGACTTGACATGCCCCTAGGCCCAAATCCTAACACAGGTTTGGATTTTCCATGCATCATTACCCAGAGCCCTGCTATGGAATCCCTATTTTGGGGGGATTCCTGAGACAGAAAACATCACTCCTCCCTTCCCCCAGAATGACACCAAACTATTGGGACCCTGGCAAAATCCGCAGAGAAGGATAATTTTCTATGGCCCCATGAGTCCACCCCTACATTCCGTGGCTGAGTCTGTGTTTTCAGACTTCTGTCCACAGAGCCCTGGCCCACACACCCTCTAGGCTGGGACCTCCAGAGCCAGGACTGTGCCTACCCTCCCAAAGGAAAGTGTGACTTTTTCAATTGCAAACCCCCCCATATTAGGAGAAACCTGCAAGACTGCTGAGGCCACCCCAATTTCGTAGGATGCCCTGGACAAAACAGTGCACCGACCTTAAGTCAAAAACCCAGGTAGATGTCTCCAGAGACAGAAGATTGAACCTGACATGCCCCTAGGCCCTAATCTGAATCATAGCTTAGGTTTTCAGGCATCAGACCCAGAGGTCTGGTCTTGAAAAGCAACATAGGGATGGTCCCTGAGGCACAAAATCAAACACTTCCTGCCACCCAAATGGAAACTTGCTATTTGGAGCTGTGTCCAAACCTCAGGATAGGTGAACCCTGCATGGCCCCTCAGAAACCAACACATTCCAAGGTCTCCCTGGACACAAATCAGCATTGTGACACATCATCATAAGACTCCATTTCAGCTCAGCTCCCTGGGTAGCTCGTCTCAGAGCCAGCAGATCTAACCTGCCTTCTTCCTGGGTGCCAATGGGAATGCGAGGTGGGGTTTCCAGGCATACATACATATAGCCATGCTCTTGAATCTTTCCATATGTGGGACCCTTTAGCCATCATACAGGACTCCACATGACCACAGAATGAAACCTTGCTGTTTGGAACAGTTCACAACTCCCAGAGTGGGAAAACCTCCATGGCCTCGTGAGGACACCCCTCCATTAGCTGGCCATTATGGACAAACTCTAGCCTGAGCCAAGGTCTGACACTTGCCCTTCAAATGCTGGAGATTTCGATTCAGCCTCTGCAGATTGGGCCTGCGGTGCCCTAGGACCACACCCTAGCTTGTTTTTTCAGACTTCCGTCCTCACACTCCTGCCCCACAAGCCCTCCAGATTGGGAATTCTAGAGCCACAATGCAGCACACTGCCTGCCCACCAGAAGGAAAAAGAGCCCTTAGGGCTGCCCAAAACCACAAATGGGGATCAACCTGCCAGGCCCTCAATGGCACCCCAATTTCATATGCTGTCCAGTGCACTAATGCTCTGTCTGACACAGCCTGAGCCCAGACCTCCTGTCAACCACCTAGGCAGCCGGCCACATATCCAAAAGATCAGACCTGCCATGGACGCCTATGTCTACTAGGCCATCATGTCTACTCAACCCGAGTTTTCAGGCATCTGTCCCCAGACCTTATCTCAAATCCCTGCATATGCAGGAACTCGATGCACAAAACAGAAGTCCTCCTTCCCCATGGCAGGAAACCCTGATGTTGGGATGGGTGTCAAACCCTCAGAGTAGGATAAACCTGCATGGCCCATGAGGCCAGGCCCATGTTTGAGGGTTGCCTTGGGCACAAACACACCTTGTGACCCTCAGCCTGAGCCCCATTTTCAAAAAGGCTCCTCGGTAGCTGTGCCAAGAGCCCGCATACCGGGCTTGCCATGCCCCTAGACCCAATCCTAACCAAAGGCAGGGTTTTCCAGTCGCCCGTACCCAGAGTCTGTTCTGGAATCCCTCTTTTTGAGGGATCCCTGAGACAGAAAACAGGACTCTTCCCTTCCCACAGAATGACCCCAAACTATTGGGAGATGGGCGAAATCCCTAAGGGAGAATTGCCCATGGCGAATGAGGCCACTCCTACATTCCTGACCATCCTTGACACATCATCCAGAAACAAAAGCCTGAGCTACCACCTCACCCTTGCCCTTATTTCATATCCTGAGGAGTTCACCTTAAGGTCTCTGGATTGGGCCTGCCATACCCTCATACTGAAACCTAACCCGAGTTTTTGTTTTTATACTTCTATCCCAAGAACCCTAGTCCACACCCCCTCCATATGGGGGCCTTTAGACCACACTGCAGGACTGTGCCTGCCCTCTCGACAGAGATGGAAAACTGTGTCCTTTCCATTTTCCACAACCCTACAGATTAGGAGAAACCTGCAAGGCCCCCGAGGCCATCCCAATTTTGTAGTCCCCCTAGACAAAAAGGCACATTCTGACGTAATCTGAGCAACTATCTCCACTCAGACACACAGAAAGTTGTCCCCAGAGACAGAAGATGAACCAGATATGCCCCCTAGGCCCTAATCCTAACCCTAGGTTAGGTATTCAGGCATCTCTACTCAGAGGCCTGGTTTCCAATACCAGCATAAGCGGGTTTCCTGAGGCATAAAACAGAATTCCTGTCTCCAATTGAGAACTTGCTATTTGGATCTGTGGAAAACCCTCAGGGTAGGAGAGTCCTGCAGGGCCCCTGAGCCACCGCCACATTCCAAGGTCTCCATGGACACAGATCCGCATTATGATCCATCACCATGATAGTCCATTTCAACTCAGCCCCCTGGGTAGCTCAGCCCAGAGCCAGGAGATCCAACCTCTCTTGCCCCAGGAGCCAAAGGTAATGTGACATGGGGTTTCCAGGCATCCATACGTAGAGCCCTGCTTTCAAATCTCTCCATATGGGGCAGCCTTGAGCCGTCAAACAGGCCTCCCCTCTCCCACAGAAGGAAACCTTGCTGTTTGGAGCAGCTCACAACCCCCAGAATGAGAAAACCTCTATGGCCTCATGTGGCCATCCCTCCATTAAGGGACCATCATGAACACAAAAATCAGCCTGAGCCAAAGTCTAATACTCGCTTTACTTCAGATGATGGAGATCTCCGTTCAGACTCTGCAGGGTAGGCCTGCCATGCCCTCAGCCCTACAGATAACCCTAGCTTGTGTTTTCAGACTTCTGTCCTCAAACTCCTAACCCACAAGCCAGATGGGGAATTCTGGAGCCAAAATGCAGCATTCTGCCTCCCCACCAGAAGAAAAAAGTGCCCTAAGGGGCTTCCCAAAAACAACAAATGAGGATCCACCTGCACGGCCCTCAACCTCACCTCAATTTAATAGGCTGCCCTCTGCACTAATGATCTGTCTGACACAGCCTGAGCCCAGACCTCCCATTGGACACCCAGACAGCTGGCCGCATATCCAGCAGATTGGACCTGGCATGGTCCTTGGCTGTCATGTCTACTCAACCTTGGTTTTCAGGCATCTGTCCCCAGACCTTATCTCAAATCCCCACATATGGGAGAACCTAATGCACAAAACAGAACTCCTCTTTCCCCATGGCAGGAAACCTTGTTGTCCGGATGAGTTTCAAAGACAAACCCTCAGAGTAGGATAAACCAGCATGGCGCATGAGGCCACGCCCAAACACGAGGGCCAGCTTGGTCACAAATACGCCTTGTGACCCTCAGCCTGAGGCCAATTTTCAAATGAGGCCTCTCGGTAGCTGGGACAAACACCCACATATTGGGTTTACCATACCCCTGGATCCTCTCCTGACCAAATATGGGGTTTTCCAGTCACCCGTACCCAGGGCTTTGCTCTGGAATACCTTTTTTTTAGACACCCCTGAGACAGAAACCAGGACTCCTCCATTCCCACAGAATGATTGCAAACTATTGGGAGTCAGGCAAAATTCCCAGAGGGAGAATTGTCCATGGCCCATGAGGCTACCCCTAAATGCCAGGACCATGCCTGACACCACATCCAGACACAAAAGTCTGAGCTACCACCTCACACTCGCCCTTATTTCAAATCCTGAGAAGCTCCCCTTAGGGTTATTAGATTGGGCCTGCCATACCCTCGTACCAAAACCTAACCCAAGGTTTTGGTTTTAGACTTCTGTCCCCAGAGCCCTAGCCACTTCCTCTCCAGGCTGGGGCCTCGGTAGCCACATCACAGGACTGTGCGAGCCCTCTCAAAAGAAACTGTTCCCTTTCCATATGCCACAAACCTGCAGATTAGGAGAAACCTGCAAGGCCCTGGAAGCCATCACAATTTTGTAGTCCGCCCTGCAAAGAAAGGTGCATTCTGACACACCCTGAGCAACTACCTCCACTCAGACAAGCAGACAGATGACCCCAGAGATAGAAAATTGAACCAGGCTTGCCTGAGGCCCTAATCTGAACCCTAGCTTAGGTATACAGGCATCTCTCCTCAGAGGCTTGGATTCCCATACCAGCATATGGGGATTTCCTGAGGCACAAAACAGAACTTCTCCTGTCTCCAGATGGGAACCTTGTTATTTGGAGCTGTGGGAAACTCTCAGGGTAGGAGAGTCCTGAAGGGCCCCTGAGCCACCACCCCATTCCAAGGTCTTTATGGACACAAACCCGCATTATGACTCATCAGCATGAGATCCATTTCTTTTTTTTTTTAAGATTTTATTTATTTATTTGACAGACAGATCACAAGCAGACAGAGAGGCAGGCAAAGAGAGAGGGAGAAGCAGACTCCCTGCCAAGCAGAGAGCCCAACACAGGGCTTGAACCCAGGACCCTGGGATCATGACCTGAGCCGAAGGTGGAGGCTTTAACCCACTGAGCCACACAGGGGCCCCAAGAACCATTTCAACTCAGCCCCTGGATAACTCAGCCTAGAGCCAGCAGATGGAAGCTGCCTTGCCCTAAGAGCCAAAGGAAATCTGAGCTGGGGTTTCCAGGCATCCATACTTAGAGCCCTACTCTCGAGTTGCTCCGTGTGAGGCAGCCTTGAGCCATCAAACAGGAATCACCTGTCCTTGCTGTTTGGAACATCTCCCAACCCCCAGAATGGGAAAACCTTTATGGCATCATGAGGCCACCCCTCCATTAAGGGGCCATTATGAAGACAAACTCCTGCCTGAGCCAATATCTCACACTCACCCTTACTTCAGATGCTGGAGATCTCGATTCAGCCTCTGCAGATTGGGCCTGCCTTGCCCTTGCCCTACACCTAACCCAGGCTTGTGTTTTCAGATTTCCGTCCTCACAATCCTGGTCCACAAGCTCTCCAGATTGGGAATTATTGAGCCAAAACACAGCACTCTGCCTGTCCACCAGAAGGAAAAACTGCCTTTGGTGCTCCCCAGAAACAAGAGAGAATACCCTGAAAGGACCTCGATCGCACTCCAACTACATAGACTCTCATGCAGTGTCTAACACACGCTGACCCCTGACCTCTTGTCAGCCACCCAGACAACTGGCCGCATATCCAGCAGATAGGACCTGCCATGGCCTTTGTCCCTCATTGCTAATCAGCTTAGGTTTTTTAGGCATCTGTCCCCTGACCTTATCTCAAATCCCTACATATAGGGAATGTTATGCACAATAAGTAACTCCTTCCCCTTAGCAGGAAACCTTGCTGTTGGAATGAATGTTACAGCCTCAGTGTAGGAGAAACCTCCATGTCTCATGAGGCCACACCCACTGTTGAGGGCCCCCTTGTGCACAAGAAGGCATTGTTACCCTCAGCATGAGCCTGGATTTCAAATAAAGCCCATGGGTATTTGGACTAAGAGCCAGAATACCAGGCTTGCCATGACCCTAGGCCCAAACCCTGATCCAAGTGGGGTTTTCCAGGCACCCATACCCAGAGCCCTGCTCTGCAATCCCTCTTTTGGGGGGACATCTGAAACAGAAAACAGGACCCCTACCTCACCCAAAATGTCACCAAATAACTAGGAGCCAGGAAAAATCCCCAGAGAGGGAAAATCTCTAATGGCCCCAGGAGGCCACTCCTACATACCAGGTCCAACCTAATCAGAAAATCCAGAGACATAAGCCTGGGCAATAGCCTCACCCTTGCCCTAATTTCAGATCCCGAGGAGATGCCCTCATGGTCTGCAATTCAGGTCTGCCATACCCTCAGCTCTAACAGTAACCTGAGGTTGTGTTTTCACTTCAGTCCCCAGAACCCTGGCCCACACACACTCGAGGCTGGGCCTCTGGAACCACACTGCAAGATGGTGCCTGCATGGCCAAAGGAAACTGTGCCCTTTAGAGTGGCCCAAACCTCCAGATTAGGAGAAATCTGCAAGGCTCCAAGGCTACCTTAATTTTGTTGACCTCCCTGAACAAAAATTCATAGTCTGACAGCCCTGTGCAGTGATATCCAGTCAGACAGCAATGACCCCACAGACAGAAGATAGAAACTGGCATGTCCTGAGGCCTGACTCTGATCCGTAGCTTAGCTTTTCACACCTCTGTCCCCAGAGGCATGGTCTCCAATACCAACCTATGGGGTTCCCAGAGGTCCTGTTTCTGGGGAAACAGAAAACCTCCTTTCCCCAGAAGGGAAACTAGCTATTTGGGGCTTAGTCCTATCTTCAGGGCCAGAAAACCCTGTATGGCCCCTGAGGCACTGCCACATTCCAAGGTCTCCCTGGACAGAAACCCGCATTGTGTCCAATCAGCATGAAACTCAATTTCTACTCCGCCCCCTGGGTAGCTCGCTATGGAGGCAGCAGATCAAAATGCCTTTCTTCCTAGGTGCCAATGGGAATGAGATGAGGTCTCAGGCATCCATAGGTAGAGCCCTGCTCTTGGATCTTCCCGCATGGAGGACTGTTGAGCCATCAAACTGGACACCCCCTGTCCACTAAGACACTGCCTTAGGGCCCAGGGCAGCCTATGAAATTGGAGTGTGATCGAGGGCCATGAGGTCGATCCTCATTTGGGGTTTCTGGGCAGCCCCAACAGCAGTTTTTCCTTCTGGTGGGCAGGCAGAGTGCTGTGTTGTGGCTCCAGAATTCCCAGTCTTTAGGGCTTGTGGGACAGGAGTGTGAGGACGGAAGACTGAAAACAAAAGCTAGGGTTAGTTTTAGGACCTAAAGCATGGCAGGCCCAATCTGCAGAGGCTGAATGGAGATCTGCAGCATCTGAAGGAAAGGTGAGTGTCAGACGTTGGCTCAGGCTAGAGTTTGTGTCCATGATGGCTGCCTAATTGAGGGGGGCCTCATGAGGTGATGGAGGTTTTCCCATTCTGGGGATTTTGAGGTGCTCCAAACAGCAAGATTTCCTTCTGCAGGCCAAGGAGAGTCCAGTTTGATGGCTCAATGTTCCCTCATATGGGAAGATCTGAGATCAGGGCTCTCTGCATGGATGCCTGGAGACCCCACTTCATGTTTCCAATGGCTCCTAGGGACAAAGGAGGTTCGATCTCCTGGCTCTGGGACGAGCTACCCAGGGGGCTGAGTGGAAATTGAGTCTCATGCTGATGGGCCCCAGTGCGGATTTGTGTCCAGGGAGACCTTGGAATGTGGTGGTGGTTCAGGGGCCATGCAGAATTCTCCAGCCTTGAGGATTGTACAGACAGCTCCCGATAGCAAGATTCCCTTCTAGGGGAAAGAGGTTTGCTTCTTGGGGCCTCAGAGAACCCCATATGTTGGTATTTGAGACCAGTCTGCCAGGAAATATGCCTGAAAACCTAAGTTAGGGTTTACATCAGGGGCTAAGGGCATATCAGGTTCAATCTTCTGTGTCTGGGTCTATCTACCTGGGTGTCAGACAGGTGGCAAAGCACAGAGTTTATTAGAGTGTGCATTTTTTTCAGGGTGGATTTCAAATTGGGATGGCCTCAGGGGACTTGCACATTTCTCCTAATCTTAAGGGTTTGGGCAACTGGAACAGTTTCCTTTGGGCAGGAAGTCACAGTCCTGCAGTGTGGCTCTGAAGGCCCCATCCTTGATGGTGTGTGGGCTAGTGTTCTGGGCACCAAAGTGAAAATACAACCTCAGGTTATTTTTAGGGCCAAGTGTATGGCAGGCACGATCTACAGATTCTGACATTAGCATGAGTGAGAGGCCATGGCTCAGGCTTTTGTCAATGAATTTTGTGTCTTGGTTGGCCCCTAATGTAGGTGTGGCCTCATGGGGCCGTGGAAGATTCTCCCACTCTGGGGATTTGTCCTGAATCCCAATATTTTGGTATCACTCTAGGGGAAGGGAGGAGTCCTGTTTTCTGTATCAGGGGTCCCCAAAAATAGGGATTATAGAGACGGTCTCTGGGTAGTGATGCCTGGAAAACCCCACTTTGTGTCAGGATTTGGGCTTAAGGCCCTTGCATGCCTAAGATGTGGTCTCTGGATCCTACTCCTGAGGGGCTTTATTTGAAAACATGGCTCAGGCCAAGAGTCACAATGCCTGTTGGTGCCCAAGATGACCATCAAGAGTGGGCGTGGCAACCCCTAGAATGTGAAAACCTCCATAGCATCATGAAACGACCCCTCAATTAGGCAGCCATCATGGACACAAATTCTAGCCTGAGCCAATGTCTGACATTCGCCCAGCCTTCAGATGCTGGAGATCTCGATTCAAGATCTGCAGATTTTGCCTGCCGTGCCTTAGGCCCTAAACTTAACCCTAGCTTATGTTTTCAGAATTCACTCCTCACACTCCTTGCCCACAAGCCTTCAATATTGGGAATTCTGGAGCCACAATGCAGCAATCTGCCTGCCCACCAGAAGGAAAAAGTGCCCTGTGGTGCTGACCAAAAATGCCAAATGAGATCGACCTCACGGCCCTTGATGACACTCCAATTTCCTAGGCAACCCTGTGCACTAATGCTCTGTCTGACACAACCTGAACCCAGAACTCCCGTCAGCCACCCAGACAACTGGCTGGATATCCAGCAGATAGGAACTACCATGGCCTAGGCTGTCATCTCAACCTAACCTTTCTTTTCAGGCATCAGTCCCCAGACCTTTTCTCAAAACCCTGCATATGGGAGGACCTGATTCACAAAAGAGTACTCCTCCTTCCCCATGGCAGGAAAGTGTGCTGTTGGGATGGGTGTCAAACCCTCAGAGTAGGAAAAACCTGCATGACCCATGAGGCCACGCCCACTCATTAGGGCTGCCCTGAGGAAAACTCTCATTGTGACTCTCAGTCTCAGCCCATTTTCAAATAAGCTCCTTCAGTAGCTGGACCAAGAGCCCGCTTATTGGACCTGCCAAGGTCCTAGGCCCAAATCCTGACTCTTGATGTGCTTTTCCAGGTGCACGTACCCAGAACCCATCTCTGAATCCCTATTCTCGGGGGACTCCAGAAAGGGAAAACATGACTCTTCCTTTACCCCAGAATGACACCAAACTACTGGGAACCAGGCAGAAACCTCAGAGAGGGAGAATCTTCCATGGCCCCATGAAGCCACCCCTACATTCTGTGGACACCCTAGACATAAAATCCAGGGACAAAAGCCTGAGCCACTGCCGCCACTCCCCCTAATTTCAGTCCCGAGGAGCTCTCCTCAGGGTCTGCAGATCGGCCTGCCATAACCTTGGACCTAACCTAACTTAGTTTGTATTTTCAGGCTTCTGTCCCCAAAGCTCTGGCCCACACGCCTTCCAGGATCAGGACTCTGGGCCACACCACAGGGCTGTGCCTACCCTCCTGAAGGAAATTCTGTCTGTCATAGTTGCCAAAACCCTCCAGATTAGGAGAAACCTTTAAGGGCCCTGAAACCACCCCAATTTCGTAGGAGGCTCTTGACAAAAATATGCTGTCTGACACACTTTGAGCACCTACCTCCAGTCAGACACCCAGAGAAATGGCCCTAGAGACAGAAGATTGAAACTGACATGCCCCTAGGACCTAATCTGAATCCTAGCTTAGGTTTTCAGGCATCTGTCCCCAGAGGCCTGTTCTGAAATACCAACATATGTTCCAACAGGTGGATCCTGAGCCACAAAACAGAACACCTCCTGTCCCCAGAAAGAAACCTGGCTCTTGGGAGCTGTGTCACAACCTCAGTGTAGTAGAGGCCTGCATGGCCCTGAACCACCTCACAATACAAGGTCTCCAGGGACAAAAACCTGCATTGTGACCCATCAGCGTGAAACTCCATTTCAAATCAGCCAACTTGGAACTTCGCCCAAGAGCCACCTGATCGAACCTGCCATGCTCCTAGGCTGCATTGCTAATGTGA
This sequence comes from Taxidea taxus jeffersonii, assembly GCA_003697995.1. Lineage (NCBI taxonomy): Eukaryota > Metazoa > Chordata > Mammalia > Carnivora > Mustelidae > Taxidea > Taxidea taxus. Next base: position 22,176 of record ML097187.1, on the reverse strand, counting down.
GGTGGGCTTTTCAGGCATCCATGCGTAGAGCTCTGCTAACAACTCTTTCTATATGTGGACCCTGGAATCATCAAACTGGACTCCCCCTTTCCCGCAGAAGGAAATCTTGCTGTTTGGAGCAGCTCACAACCCCCAGCATGGGAAAATCTGCATGGCCATCCCTCCATTAGGAGGCCATCATGGACACAAACTCCAGCGTGAGCAAACATCTAAAAACAGCCCTTACTCAGATGCTAGAGAGCTCCAATCAGCTCCTGCACATTGTAACTACCATGCCCTCAGCCCTGATCCAAAACCTGGCTTGTGTTTTTGGACTTCTGGACTCACACACCTGGCCCACAGACCCTCCAGATTGGGAGTTCTGGGACCACAATGGAGCATTCTGCCTTCCCACCAGAAGAAAAAAATTCCCTTTGGGGCTGCCCAGAAACCCCAAATGAGGATCAACTTGCACGGCCCCTAACCAGACCCCAACTGCCCTGTGCTCTGATGCACTCTATGACACAGCCTCAGCCCCAACATCTGTCAGCCACACAGAGAGTTAACTGCATACAGAAGATGGGACCTGCCATAGCCCTAGGTGTCATTTCTACAAAACCTGGGTTTTCAGGCATCTTTCCCTAGACCTTATCTCAAATCCCTGCACATGGGGGAATCTAATGCACAAAACAGAACTCCTCCTTCCCCATAGCAAGCCACTTTGATGTTGGGATGGATGTCAAAGTCAAACCCTAGAGTAGGATAAAATCAGCCCCGTTTTTAAATAAGGGCTCTTGAAAGCTGGCCCAAGGGCCCACATATCAGGCTTTCCATGACTCTAGGCCCATTCATAACCAACAGTGGGGTTTTGCAGTTGATTGTACCCAGCTTTGCTTTGGATTCCCTCTTTTGTGGGACCCCTGAGACAGAAAACAGAACTCCTCCATTCCCAAAGAATGTCCCCAAACTATTGGGAACCAAGCAAAATCCCCATAGAGGGAGAATCTCCATGACTCATGAGGCCACCCCTAAATTCCACAGCCATTCTTGATGCAAAAACCAAAGACAAAAGCCTGAGCTAACACCTCATACAGATCCCCTCAGGGTTCTGCCATATCCTTGGCTCAAAATCTAACCTAAGTTCCTGATTCAGACTTTTGTCCCAAAAGCCCTAGCCCACACACCCACAAGGCCGCCGGGACCTCTGGAGCCACACATCAGGACCACACCACAGAACTCTGCCTGCCCTCAAAAGAAGCTGTACTATTTCCATTAACACAACCCTACAGGTTAGGAAAAACCTGCAGGTCCCCCATGGCCTTCCCATTGTGGTAGTCGCCCTGGACAAAAAAGCAGAGTTGACACAACCTGAGCAACTACCTCCACTTAGAAACCCAGACAGATGTCCCAGACACAGAAGAGTGAACTGGACATGCCTCAAGGCCCTAATCCAAACCCTAGCTTAGGTTTTCATGCAACTCTCCTCAGAGGCCTGGTTTCAAATACCAGCATATGGGGGTATCCTGAGGCAGAAATAAGAACACCTCCCAAACTCCAGAAGGGAAAGTTTCTATTAGGATCTGTGTAAAGCCCTCGGGATATGAGAATCCTGAAGGGCCCCAGAGCCACTGCCACATTCCAAGGTATCCATGGGCATATACCCCATTGTGAACCATCAGCATGGGAGTCCATTTCAACTCAGCCTCCTGGGTAGCTTGGTCCAGAACCAGCAGATCAAACCTGGCTTTTCTCTAGGAGCCAATGGGAATGCATTGTGGGGGTTCCAGGCATCCATACTGAGAGCCCTGCTCTCGATTCTTTCTGTATGGGGCACCTTTGAGCCATCACACAGGACTGGCCTTTCCCACAGAAGGAAACCTCGCTGTTTGGAAAAGCTCAGAACCCCCAGAGAGGGAAAACCTCCATGGCCTCGTGAGGCCACCACTCCATGAAGGGGCCATAATGGACACAAACTTCAGCCTGAGCAAACATCGGATATTCACCCTTACTTCAGATGCTGGAGATTTTGATTCAGCCTCTTCAGAGTGGGCTTGCTGGGCCCTCGGCCTTACACCTAAACCTAGCTTCTGTTTTCAGACTAGTGGCCACACACTCCTGGCCCACAATCCCTCCAGACTTGGAATTCTGGAGCCACAATGCAGCACTCTGCCTGCCCACCAGAAGAAAAAAGTGCCCTGTGGGGCTGCCCAGAAACCCCAAATGAGGATCAAAATACACGGCTCTCGACTGCACCTCAATTGCATAGGCCGCCCTGTGCACTAATGCTGCCTGAAAGAGACTGAGCCCAGACCACCAGACAGACACCCAGACAGCTGCCCGAATATCCAGCATATCAGACCTGCCATGGCCGTAGGCCATCATTTCTACCCATCCTGAGTTTTGAGTCATCTGTCCCTACTAGTTATCTCAAATCCCTGCACATGGGGCAGCCTTATGCACAAGACAGAACTCCTTCCACATAGCAAGACACCTTGCTTTTAGGATGTGTGTCAAAGTCAAACCCTCAGGGTAGGATACACCACGATGGCCCATGAGGCCACGCCCATGCTTGAGGGCCTCCTGGGCACAAACATCAATTTTGACCTTCAGTCTTAGCCACGATTTCAAATAAGTTCTCTTGATGACTGGTCCAAGAGCCCGAATATCAGGCTTGCCATGCCCCCAGGCCCCAATCCTAATGAAAGGTGGGGTTTTCCAATTGCCCATACCCAGAGCTCTGCTCTGGAATCCCTCTTTTGAGGGATCCCTGAGACAGAAAACAGGACTCTTCACTTCCCACAGAATAACCCCAAACTATTGGGAGCCGGGCAAAATCCACAGAGAGAGAGAGAATCATCCATGGCCCATGAGGCCACCTCTACATTCCATGGCTATCCTTTACACAAATCCAGAGACAAAAGCCTGAGCAACCACCTCACAATTTCCCTTTTTTATCCCGAGGAGCTTCTCTCAGGTTCTGTAGATCGTGCTTTCCATACCCTTGTCCTGAAACCTAACCCAAGTTTGTGTTTTCCGACTTCTGTCCCCAGAGCCCTGGATCACACACCTTCCTGGCTGAGGCCATGGGAGTGACACTGCAGGACTGTGCCTATTCTCGAAGGAAACTGTACCTAGTTTCTGTACAAATCATAACACTTCACGTATCCAGATGGGAACCTTGTTATTTGAAGCTGTGTCAAACTCTCAGGGTAGGAGTATCCTGCAGGGCACCAGAGCCACCACCAGGTCTCGGTAGGCACATACTGGCATTGTGAACCATCAGCATGAGAGTCCATTTCAACTCAGTCCCCTAGCTTGGCCCAGAGCCAGCAGATCGACCTGTCTTGTCCTTGGGAGCCAATGGGAATGGGAGGTGGGATTTTCAGGTATCCATTCTTAGAGCTCTGCTCTTGAAACTTTCCATATGGGATAGACTTGAACCATCAAAGAGGACTCCCCTGTCCCATAGAAGGATACCTTGCTGTTTGGAGCAACTCACAACCCCCGCAGTGGGAAAACCTCAATGGCCTCATGAGGCCACCCCTCCAATTAGGGGCAATCATGGACACAAACTCCAGCCTGAGCCAACTTCGGATACTCGCCCTTACTTCATATGCTGGAGAACTTAATTCATTCTCTGCATATTGGGCCTTCTGTGCCCTAACCCTACACCTATCCATAGCTTGTCTTTCAGACTTCCAGCCTCAAACTCCTGGCTCCCAAGCCCTACAGATGGGGAATTCTGGAGCCACAATTCAGAGCTCTGCCTGCCCACCAGAAGAAAAAAGTGATCTGTGGGGCTGCCAAGAAACCCCAAATGAATATCAACATGCATGGCCCTTGACCACACCCCAATTGAATAGACCGCCCTGTGCACTAGTGCTCCGTCTAACAGGCTGACCCTGACCACCCCTTAGAAAACAAGACAGCTGGCTGCATATCCTGCAGATTGAAGCTGCCATTGCCCTAGGCTGTCATCTCTATCCAACCTGGGTTTTTAGGCATCTGTCCCCAGACCTTATCTCAAATCCCTGCACATGGGGGAACGTGATGTACAAAACAGAACTCCTCCTTCCCTATGGCAATACTCCTTGCTGGTTGGGATGGGTGTCAAACCAAACCCTCAGAGTAGGATAAACATGCATAGTCCATGAGGCCACACCCATGCTTGAGGGCTGCCTTGGGCACAAACACGCATTGTGAACGTCAGCCTGAGCCCGTTTTCAAATAAGGCCCCTTTGGGACACCTGGGTGCCTCATTTGGTTAAGCGGCGGCCTTCGGCTCAGATCATGATCCCAGCGTCCTGGGATCGAGTCCCACATGGGGCTCCTTGCTTGGCAGGGAGCCTGCTTCTCCCTCTGCCTCTGCCTGCCTCTCTGTCTGCCTGTGCTCACTCTCTCTCTCTCTCTAACAAATAAATAAATAAAATCTTCAAATAAAGCCCCTTGGTAGCTGGTCCAAGAGCCTGAATATTGGACTTGCCATGCCCCTAAGTCCCAAACCTAATCAAAAGTGGACTTTTCCAGTTGCCCAAACCCAGAACTCTGCTCTTGAATCCCTCTTTTTGAGAGACCCCTGGGACAGAAAACAGTACTCCTCCGTTTCCTCAGAATAACCCCAAACAATTAGGAGCTGGGAAAAATCCTCAGAGAGTGAGAATCATCCATGGCCCTTGAGGCCACCCCTATATCCCACGGCCATTTTTGACACAAAATCCAGAGACAGAAGCCTGAGCAATCGCCTCACACACCCTTCTCTCTTATCCCGAGGGGCTCCCCTCAGGGTCCATAAATGGGACCTTCCTTGCCCTCGGCACAAAACCTAGCCGGAGTTTGTATTTTCAGTCTTCTGTCCCCAGAGCCCTGGCCCATAGGCCCTCTAGGCTGGGGCCTCAGGAGCCACACCACAAGACTGTGCATGACCTCTCGAAGGAAACTGTGGCCTTTCCATTTGCCAAAACACTACAGATTAGGAGAAACCTCTAAGGTCCCCAAGGCCATCCCAATTTCATATTCCACCTTGGAGAAAAAGGCACATTCTGATACAACCTGAGCAACTACCTCCATTCAGACACACAAACAGATGTCACTGGAGACAGAAGATTGAACTGGACATGCCCATAGGTTCTAATCTGAACCCTAGCTTAGGTTTTCAGGCTCCTCAGAAGCCTGGTAGGAATATGGAGGTTACCTGAGGGGCAAAACAGAACACCTCCTTTCTCCAGATTGGAACTTTACTATTTGGATCTGTGGAAAACCCTCAGGTGTGGAGAGTCCTGCAGGGCCCCTGAGGCACCGCCACATTCCAAGGTCTCCATGGACACACACCCGCATTAGGACCAATCATCATGAGAGTCCATTTTAGCTCAGCCCCCTGGGTAGCTAAGTGCAGAGCCAACAAATAGAACCTGCCTCGTCCCTAGTAGCCAAGGGGAATGTGAGGTGGGATTTCCAGGCATCCATATACAGAATCCTGCTCTCTAATCCCTCCATATGGAGTAGGCTTGAGCCATCAAACAGGACTCGCCTGTCCCGCAGAAGGAAACCTTACTGTTTGGAGCAGCTCACAACCCCCAGAGTGGGAAAATCTCCCTGGCCTCATGAGGCCACCCATCCATTAAGGGGCCATCATGGACACAAACTCCATCCTGAGCCAACATCTGACACTAGCCCTTACTTCAGATCTTGGAGATCTCGATTCAGCCTCTGCAGTGTGGGCCTGCTGTGCCCTCTGCCCTACTCCCAACCCTAGCTTGTGTTTTCAGACTTCTTGGCCCACAAGCCCTCCAGGTGAGGAATTCTGGAGCCACAACGCAGACCTCTGCCTGCCCAACAGAAGAAAAAAAATGCCCTTGTAGGGCTGACCAGAATCCCAAAATGAAAATCACACTGCATGGGTGTCGACAGCACCCCAATTTCATAGGCTAACCTGTGCACTAATGCTCTGTCTGACACAGATTGAGCCAAGACCTGCCCTCAGACACCCAGACAGCTGACCGCATGTCCAGCACATTGGACTTGCCATGGCACTAGGCTGTCATCTCTACCCAACCTGGGTTTCAGGCATCTGTTCCTAGCCTTTATCTCAAATCCCTGTACGTGGGGAACCTGAGGGACAAAACAAAACTCCTCTTTCCCCATGGCAAGACATCTTGCTGTTGGGATGGTTGTCAAAGTCAAACCCTCAGAGTAGGACAAAGCTGCATGGCCCATGAGGCCAGGCCCATGCTTGAGGGCCGCCTTGGGCACAAACATGCATTGTGACCCTCAGGTTGAGCCCATTTTCAAATAAGGCTTCTTGGTAGCTGGGCCAATAGCCCGCACATCGGGCATGCTATTCCCCTAGACCCCAATCCTAACCAAAGGTGGGGTTTCCCAATCTCCTATACCAAGATCTCTGCCCTGGAATCCCTCTTTTTGAGGGTCCCCTGAGACAGAAAATAAGAGTTCTCTCTTCTTATGGAATGAAAACATTTTGGGAGCCAGGCAATATCCCTGGAGATGGAGAACTGTCCATGGCCCATGAGGCCACCCCTATATTCCACAGCCATCCTTTTCACAAAATCCAAAGACAGAAGCCTGAGCTACCGCCTCACACTTGCCTTTATTTCATATCCCCAGGAGCTCCCCTCTGGGTCTGTAGATCGGGCCTGCCATAACCTGGGCCAGAAACCTAACCCGATTTTATGTTTTTAGACTTTTGTCTCCACAGCCCTAGCCTACTCACGCTCCAGGCTGGGGCCTCTGGAGCCACACCGCAGGACTGTGCCTGCACTCTGGAAGGAAATTGTGTGCTTTTCATTTGCCACAACCCTACAGATTAGGAGAAACCTGCAAGGACCTCTAGGTCATCCCAATTTTTTTGTCTGCCCTGGACAAAAAGGCACATTCTGACACAACCTGAGCAACTACTTCCACTCACACATCCAGAAACATGTCCCCAGAGACAGAAGATTGAACCAGACATGCCCCTACACCCTAATCTGAAACCTAGCTTAGGTGTTCAGGCATCTCTCCTTAGAGGTCTGACTTCGAATACCAGCATTTGGAGGTTCCCTGATGCAGAAAACAGAACAACTTTCGTCTCCCAATAGTAACCTTGCTCTTTGGAGCTGTGAAAAACCCTCAGGGTAGGAGAGCTGCAGGGCCCTGAGGCACTGCCACATTCCAAGGTCTCCATGGACACAAAACCGCATTAGGACCAGTCAGCATGAGAGTCGATTTCAACTCAGCCTGCTGGTAGCTCAGCCCAGAGCCAGCAGATCGAACTGCCTCGTACCAAGCAAAAATTGGAATGTGTGGTGCGTTTCCAGGAATCCATACATAGAGCCCTGATCTTGAATCTCTCTGTATTGGGCAATCTTGAGCCATCAAACAGGACTCACCTGTCCTGCAGAGAAAAATTTGCTGTTTGGAGTATCTCACACCCCTCAGAGTGGTAACACCTCCATAGCCTCATGAGGCCACCCCTCCATTATGGGGCCATCATGAACACAAACTCCAGCTTGAGCCAATGGCTGATTCTCGCCCTTACTTCAGATGCTGGAGATCTCGATTCAGGCTCTGCAGAGTGGGCCTGCCATGCCCTCAGTTCTATACTTAACCCTAGCTTTTGTTTTCAGACTTCTGTCCCCACACTCCTGGCCCACAAGCCCTCCAGACGGTGAATTCTGGAGCCACAATGCAGCATTCTGCCTCTCCACTGTAAGGGCTTACTTAGCCAGAGGGAGCCATTTTGTTGTTTATGCAGTGAACTTAGATGGGCCCTGCCTCTCCCAGAGGAACTTACTTAAAAGCAAGTCCGGGAAAACAGTCCCAAGTAACAAAGCCTAGATACAAAGAGGGGTCAGGCCAGGTGGAATCCTCCAATCACTGAGGCCCGCATACTGTCTCACTAGCTACCAAGGAGAGTGGACCCCGCCTTTTAGGCACCAATTCTGACCAATGTGATAGGCTAGTTTAAATATCTACTAAGGTAAATAAAATTCTATTGGCCACCTGTGTGTGACCTAGCATGACTGCAGTTTTCTCTGTGTATTGTGAACTCATTGGCTACCTGTGTGTGGCCAGGCTCAACCATATGACCTTTGTACTATAAAAGTTAGTCTGTGAGGCTGGGAGGGGTTGCCTCTTTGTAAGAGACTGCTCTGACCAGTCAGTTTGATTCTTGATGCTTGGTGCGAAATAAAGTTTTGCTTGACTTTCACTTTGTATCAGTCTCATTCCTTTGATTAGGGATATAACATTGGGAGCTTGTCCGGGATCAAACAAGGAGAATGAAGCCAGCATCAGAATTTCTGGGAAAAGCCTCCAGAGGTAAGATCTCGGGATCCTGTCTGTCTGTCTGATTATGGAGCTCCAGGGTATAGCCCACCAGGGAGAAGCTGGATGCAGCCATGCTCTCCAGGGCTGAAGTGGATAGGGGACACCCAATCCCTCTTCTGGTAGATGCCTGGTGGGTTTAAGTCCCCCTAGAAGGTCAGGGGACCTTCCAGTTGGGTTGAGTGCCCCTAGGCAGCCACCGGGTTTCAAGTCCCCCTAGATGGTCAGGGGGTTCGCGTCCCCTAGGTGGTCACTGGGTGTTTGAGTCCCCCTGGACGGTCAGGGGGTTCGAGTTCACCTAGGCAGTCATTGGGAGTTCAAGTCACTCTAGTTGGTCAGGGAGTTTGAGTCCCCTTAGTTGGTCAGGGGTTTTGATTCCCCCTAGGCGGTCACCGGTGGTTCAAGTCCCCCTAGGTAGTCAGGGGACTGAGAAAATCCCCACCATCGAGTGTTTGTAGGGGACCCAGAAAACCCCCATGGGTGGCAGGTTCTGGGGAAGGGTTGCTGGGTTTTCGGTTGTCTTTGTCTTGTCTTTTTGTGATCTGTTGTGTTGTTTGTTGGGTTTGAAGAAATGGGGCAAGCATATAGTAAGGGGACTCTGGCTTTCATCTCTCTGTTCCTCCTAATAGATGTGGGGCTTCTCCCTCACTCATTCTGTTTGTAAATGGCTATAACTGGAGCCAACTGTGGTTAGTCTAACTCCAGACAGAGACTTTAAGGAATATTCCCAAGCAACTGCAGAAACTCCCTTTGTATCAGGGAAGTTCCCTGTTCTCTCCTCAGCTGGACATGGAATGCCTAGGCCCTCCCCCTTGCTGGTGAAAAGCATGGCATCTGAAGTGGAGTGGGCCCAGGTGCAATGTGAAATCAGTTAGCAAAGAGATGACTAAACAGATGGTTAATTGTCTGTCTCAGGGTTTTGATGGGTAATTGTTAAAGTAGCTTTCAAAGCCTTTGGTAACCTGAAACTTTAAAGGTTTTCTTGGATGACAAATGTTGTTGGACATTTAGGTCTTAACCAAATGGGATAAAATGCTAGAGCGTTGGTTGCTGAAACTGGGTATGTGCTTTTAAATTATGCTGGTAAACATGTTTTGTGCTTAACTGACTCATAGGTTTGCCTTCTAAGAATTCTGTTGTAACAGTTCACAATTGGTTAATATTTAGTCTTCACCAGAGATTGAGATGTTTCTAAGAAAATGTAAATGGTTTTCTCTTTGCCTGCCCAGAATTGTAAATGAGATCTCTTTGACTCATAAGGCTTTTCCTTGGTATGCTAAGTTACTCAGGAAGTACTGCTAAACCAATGATAAACCTTGGGTTACATTTGAGTAAATGATGTAACTACTCTAGAGGTTCTATGTATTTCCTAAAGTTTTTATGCTTTGATAGGGTCATCACTTGATATTTAACCATACCTATTCTGAGTTCTTCTCATTTGTGATTATTTTAATTTCTTGTAAAGTGACTTCCACCTTAAAGGAAATACATATGGGAGACTTTCAGGACAAATACAGGTCTTTGATATGTTAAAATCCTGGAACTTAAATGGATAAGAATTTCCAGAAGTAAGAGCTGCACTCGGAATAAACCAGAATTAGCAACATGGGACTAGATGAACTGAAAGAATGTAATGTGTTTCTTAAACAATTACTCGTTCTGTAATGTTTGTTCTTCCAGACTAGGAAAATTTTTCTTAAGTTATCTGTAACTTACAGAGATGTAAAAGTATTCATTTGTAAACAAATCAATGCATTCCACTTTTTCTCTCTATCTGAACCCTCTGAAACTCAAGGTCTCAGCAAGTATTTGTTCTTCCATGGCAATCAGTCATTTGCATATGTTCAGTAGGAATCTGTTCTCCTTGTAACAGGACACCATTGGAAACACTCGTTATTTTACCAAGGTTTTGGATGTCACCAAGTCATATTTGAAAAAGACTCAGATATGAGCAGACAGCTTAAAGGAACTAAGGTTGACTTTATAAAACTTGGCCTGACACCTTTGCTTACAGAGTTCCCAGCAGCCTCACTAGGTGAGTAAAAAATGATGTCACTTCCTGGCAGGATCAGGAACCTCAGGAAGAGGAATTCATCCACTATCTTCGAGGAGGCCCTACACAAGGATTTGCATGAGTACAGAACCTCCTACCCGGGAGTCACTCTGTTACAGTATGTTCATGACTTGCTAATAGCTGCTGAGGACTATGAGTCATGTTTGTGGAGGATGAGAGCTCTCTTACAGACTCTGCAGGAAAAAGGGCATCAGGTGTCAGGAAAGAAAGCACAGCTCTGTCAGAGCCACACCACTTATTTAGGCTTTGATCTCCATGAGGAATTGCATTCACTGTCTGAGTCCAGGAAATAGGTGATCACCCGATACCCCCCGCCCCACCACGTCCTGACAAGTGAGGGAGTTTCTTGGGATGGTGGGCTGCTGTAGGCTGTGGATACCACGGTTTGCAGAGATTGCCCGACCTCTCTACAAATTGGCAAAAAGGGGGACTCACTATGATAGAGTGGACAGCTGAGGCAGAAGGAGTATTTTGGGAATTACAAACAGCCTTACTGAGTGCCCCAGCATTGGCCATCCCAGATGTCACCAAGCCCTTCCATTTGTAGGTGGATGAAAAAGCAGGGGTGGCCACAGGAGTTTTGACTCAGACTCTGGGGCCTTGGCAAAGGCCAGTAGGCTATCTTAGCAAGAAACAAGATCCAGTAGCACCTGCCCCCCCCCCCATAATTGCTGCCATGGCCCTTCTGGTCAAGGATGCAAGTAAATTGACTTTGGGTCAAAATTTCATCTTGACCACCACCCACACTATCGAGGGCCTTCTCTGGACTCCACCAGACTGATGGATGATGAATGCCCCAGTGATGGGGTATCAGGCCCTCCTCCACAAACCAAGAGTGACCTTCCAGCCCCCGATGGTGCTAAATCCAGCCATGATGCTACCAGAGGAGCTGGCTGACCACCTATAGGACTGTGGGGAGGTCCTAACCCAAGTCACAGGAATAAGGCTGGGCCTCAGAGATATTCCCCTCCCAGATGCGGAGATGACTCTTCAAAGATGGGAGTAGCTACATGGTTGATAGAAAAAGGTATGCGGGGGATGCAGTGGTTTCCCCTGAGCAGGAACTCTGGACAGCAGCCCTGCCACAGGGAACCTCAGTGCAAAAAGTTAAGCTGATTGCACTCACAAGGCATTACAGATGGCCAAGGGTAAGACCACCAACATCTATATAGACAGCAGGCACACCTTTGCTACTTTCCATATACATGGGGCTATTTATAAAGAAAGTGACCTATTAACAGCAGAAGCAAAAGGAATTAAAAACAGAGGGGAAATATTAGCTCTCCTCCAGGCTATTTGGGACACAAAAGAAGTAGCCATTATGCATTGCCAGGACACCAAAATGGGACTGATCTGATTTCAAAAGGAAACCAATTAGCAGATCAAGCCGCAAAGCAAGCAGCCCTAGAAACAGTGCAAGATCTGGTTACACTGGCTCCAGCCCTACCAGAAAAAAAAAAAAACTATTTGGAGGAAGATTTAAAGTAGTTACAAAAATGGGATAAATTGGACTATGAACGGAACTAGGCTAAGTAAAACAGGAAAGTTAATTATTCCTCAAAGACTAGGTAAGAAATTAGTAAGGCCAAATACATCAGGGTACTCATGTAGGGACACACAAACTCAAGGCAAGCAGTTCCAGGTTTCCAAATCAGGGCGTATGGTTCAGGATGTAATTGATAGATGTGCTCTATGCCAGGCAGGTAATGCAGGAGGAAATAGAATGGGAAGAGGGAAAAGAGAAAGAGGTAAGGAACCAGGAATTTATTGGGAAATAGATTTTAATGAGATCAAACCCAGAAAATACGGGCACAAGTATATGTTAGTTTTGTATATACATTTTCAGGCTGGGTAGAGGCTTTTTCCATCAAATATGAGATGGCAAGATTGGTACCCAAAAGCTATTAGAAGAAATAATTCCTAGCTTTGGGCTGCCTCTCATGATTGGGGCAGACAATGGCCTTGCATTTGTGAGTTCAGTCTCACAGGCTTTGGCCAAGGCTGTGGGCACTAACTGGAAAATACATTGTACCTACCAGCCCCAGAGCTCCAGGAAAGTAGAAAGAATGAACTGGACTCTTAAAGAGAATTTGACAAAGCTAATTCTGAAGACTGGAGGTGGATGGGTGGATTCCTTCCCTTAGCCCTCCTCAGAGAATGATGTACACTCTACTTAAATAAGGTGACCCCATTTGAAATAATTTTTGAGACACAACCCTCCCCTCCACTCTGTCCTTGGCTACAAGAGGTTGCTCTAACAGAAATGACTGATCAGTCTGTACTCCAGTCACTGCAGGCATTACAGTCTGTCTTAAAATGAGCCCATGCAGGGATCTGAACTGCACACACTGAGATGGAGACAGAGGTGGAACCACATTCTTACCAACCCGGGGACTTGGTTTGGATATGTCACCATCAAGTGGGAAACTTGGAGCCTCACTGGAAGGGACCATTTACTGTCATCCTGTCGATGCCCACAGCAATAAAAGTAGAAGGCATCGGGGCTTGGATTCACGTGGGTCACATCAAATGAGCCGAGGATGAGAACACCCCCCAGAGATGGAAGCCGCAATCGATGGACCCCACTTACTGTGGACTAAAGCTAAGACTCAAAAGATTATGAGATCATTGTTGCTACTACTGTTACCTGTTTGTGTAAGAGCTTATGAGTCACCTCACAAAACAACAAAGTACAGGTGGGAAATTAGATGAACAAAATTAGGAAAAATGGAAATGTTTATACAAAGTGGTGAATGGCTAACTCATCAGCCAACTGTGCACTATTGTTACTTTTTGGCTCCTGCATTATAAACATCCTAATGTCATTTGTAGAAAAGAAAATTAGAGCAATAAAAATGTTAGTCTTACATTCTCAATATAACCCCTTACAACAGGAGAACATAGAACTGGCTGAAAAGTCAAGAATTTAACTAATCTCCAAAGAAAAGGGGGGAATGTAAGGGACTAATTAGTCAGAGGGAACCATTTTGTTGTTTATGCAGTTAACATAGATTGGCCCTGCCCCTCCCAGAGGAACTTACTTAAAAGCAAGTCCGGGAAAACAAGGGCAGTTCAGGTAAGGTGGAGACATCCAATCAGTGAGGCACGCATACGGTCTCCTTAGCTACCAAAGAGAGTGGGGCCCGTATTTTGGGCACAATTTCAGACCAAGGTGATAGGCTAGTTCAAAGATCTACAGGGGTTAATTGAAATTCAATTGGCCACCCGTGTGTGACCTAGCATGACTGTGCAGTTTTCTCTGTGTGTTACAATCTCGTTGGTCACCTGTGTGTGGCCAGGCTCAAACACATGGCCTTTGCTCTATAAGAGTTAGTCTGTGAGGCTGGGAGGGATCGTCTCTTTGTAAGAGATGGACTCAACCAGTCAGTTTGATTCTCAATTCTTGGTGCAAAATAAAGCTTAGCTTGATTTTCCCCTTGTATCTGTCTTGTTCCTTTAATTATGGACTTAACACCACCAGCAGAAAAAAAGTGCCTTATGGGGCTGCCCAGAAAATCCAAATGAGGTTCAACCTGCATGGCCCTTGACAGCACCCCAATTGCAAAGGCCACCCTGTGCACTAAGGCTCTGTCTGACACAGCCTGAGCCCAGAACTCCTGTCAGACACCCAGACAGTGGGCCACATATCCAGCAGATCAGACCTGCCATGGCCCTAGGCCGTCATCTCTACCCAACCTGGGTTTTCAAGCATCTGTCCCTAGACCTTATCTCAAATCCCTGCAAATGGGGGATCTTGATGCACAAAACAGAACTCTTGTTTCCCCATGGCAGAAAACCTTGCTGTTGGGATAGGTGTCAAAGTCAAACCCTCAGAGTAGGATAAAGCTGTCTGGCCCATGAGGCAACATCCATGCTCGAGGGCCACCTTGGGCACAAACATGCATGGAGACCCTCAGCCTGAGTGCCATTTTAAAATAAGGCCTCTTGGAAGCTGGCCAAGAGCCCACATATTGGGCTTGCCATGCCCCTAGGCCCTAATCCTAACCAAAGTTGAGATTTTCCAGTCGTCCATACCCAGAGCTCTGCCCTGGAATCCCTCTACTTGAGGGACCCCTGAGACAGTACACAGGACTCCTCCCTTCTCACAGAATAACCCCAAACTATTAGGACCCAGGCAAAATCCCCTGAGAGGAAGAATAGTCCATGGCCCATGAGGCCACACATACATTCCATGACCATCCTTGACATAAAATCAAGAGACAAGAGCCTGAGTCATGCCTCACAGCCGCCTTTATTTCATATCCCGAGGAGATCCACTCAGGGTCTGTAGATCGGGCCTGCCATGCCCTCGGCTCGAAAACTAACCTGAGTTTGTGATTTTGTACTTCTATCCTAAAGGCCTGGACCACACGCCCTCCAGGCTGGTGCTTCTGGAGCCACACTGCAGAAGTGTGCAAGCCCTCTCAAAGGAAACTGTGCCCTTTCCACTTGCCACAATCCTACAGATTAGGAGAAACCTGAAGTCCCCCGAGGCCATCCCAATTTCATCTGCTCTGGACAAAAAGGTGCATTCTGACACAACCTGAACAACCTCATTCACTCAGACACCAAGACAGATGTGCCCAAAGACAGAAGATTGAACCAGACAGTCCCCTAGGCCCTAAACTGAACCCTAGCTTATGTTTTCAGGCATCTCTCTTCAGAGACCTGGTTTGAATACCAGCATATGGGGGTATCCTGAGCCACAAATCAGAACACTTCCCATCTCCAGATGGGAACCTTGCTATTTGGAGTTGTGTAAAACCCTCAGGGTAGGAGAATCCTGCAGGGCCCCAGAGCCACCACCACATTCTGAGGTCTCCATGGGCATGAATCTGTGTTGTGAAACATCAGCATGAAAGTCCATTTCAAATCAGCCCCCTGGGTAGCTCAGCACAGAGCCAGCAGGTCGAACCTGCCTTGTCCCTAGGAGCCAATGGGAATGCGAGATGGTGTTTCCAGCCATCCATACTTAGAGCCCTGCTCTTGAATCTTTCCATATGTGGCAGCCTTGAGCCATCAAACCAGACTCACCTGACCCACAGAAGGAAACCTTGCTGTTTGGAGCAGCTCACAACCCGCAACTGGGAAAACCTCCATGACCTCATGAGGCCAGCCCTCCATTAAGGGGCCATCATGGATCCAAACTCCAACCTGAGCCAACGTCTGATACTCGCCCTTACTTCATATGCTGAAATTCTCGATTCAGCCTATGCAGAGTGGGCCTGCCGTGCCCTTGGCATTGCACCAGACCCTTGCTTGTGTTTTAAGACTTCCATGCTCACACTCCTGGCCCAGAAGCCCTCCAGATAGGGAATTCTGGAGCCACAACTCAGAGCTCTGCCTGCCCACCAGAAGAAAAAAGTGCCCTATGGGGCTGCCCAGAAACCCCAAATGAGGATCAACCTGCATAGCCCTCGACTGCACCCCAATTGCATAGGCTGTCCTGTGCACTAATGCTGTGCTGACACAGTCTGAGCCCAGAACTCCCATCAGACTCCCAGACAGCTGGCAGTGTATCCATCAGATCAAGCCTGCCATGGCCTTAGGCCATTGTCTCTACCCAAAATGGATTTTCAGGCATCTGTCCCAAGATCTTATCACAAATCCCTGCACATGAGGCAACCTGATGCACAGAACAGAACTCCTCCTTCCCCATGGAAGGAAAACTTGCTGTTGGATGGGTATCAAAGTCAAACCCTCAGAGTAGGATAAACCTGCCTGACCCATGAGGCCACGCTCATGCTTGAGGGCCGCCGTCGGCACAAACACGCTTGGTGACCTCAGCCTGAGCTCTGTTTTCAAATAAGGTCTCTCGGTAGCTGGGCCAAGAGCCCGTATATTGGGCATGCCATGCCCCTAGGCCCCAAACCTTACCAAAGGCAGGGTTTTCCAAAAGCCATTACCCAGAGCTCTACTCTGATATATCTCCGTTTGAGGTACCACTGCAACAGTAAACAGGACTCCATTCTCCCACAGAATGACCCCAACATATTGGGAGCTGGGTAAAATCCGCAGAGAGGGAGAATCTTCCATGCCTGATGAGACCACCCCTACATTCCATGGCCATCGTTGACACAAAATCCAGAGAGAAAAGCCTGAGCTACTGTCTCACACTCATCCTTATTTCATATCCTGAGTAGCTCCCCTCTGGGTCTGTAGATCAGGCCTGTCATGCCCTCGACCTGAAGACTAACCCGAGTTTGTGTTTTTAGACTTCTCTCCCAGAGCCTTGACCAACACACTCTCCAGGCTGGGGCATCTGGAGCCACACCAAAGGACTGCCCTACCCTCTCGAATGAAACTCTTCCATTTCCATTTGCCACAACACTTCAGATTAAGGAAAACCACCAAGGCCCCGAGGCCATCCCAATTTTGTAGTCCTCGCTGATTAAAAAACACGCTTCTGACACACCCTGAGAAACTACCTCCACTCAGACATGCAGACAGATGTCCCCAGGACAGAAGATTGAGCCAGACATGCCCCTAGGACCTAATCTGAACCCTAGATGATGTTTTCAGGCATCTCTCCTCAGAGACCTGGTTTTGAATACCAGCTTTAGGGGGTTCCCTGAGGTAGAAAACAGCATCTCTCGTCTCCAGGTGGGAACCTTGCTTTTAGAGCTGTGGAAAACCCTCAGGGTAGGAGAGTCCTGCTTGGCTCCTGAGCCACCACCACATTCCAAGATCTCCATGGACACAAACCTGCATTATGACCCATCAGCATGAGAGTCCATTTCAACTCAGCCCCCTGGGTAGCTCCATTCCAGAGTCAGCAGATCGAATCTGGCTTATCACTAGAAGTTAATTGGAATGTGCAGTGGGCTTTCCAGGCATCCATACTTAGAGACCTGCTATGCAATTCTCCATATGGGCAGCCTGGAGCCATCAAACAGGACTCCCCTGTCCCGCAAAAGGAATCTTGCTTTTGGAACAGCTCAAAATGCCCAGAGTTGGAAAACCTGCATGGCCTCATGAGGCCAACCCTCAATTTAGGGGCCATGATGGACCCAAATTCCAGCCTGAGCCAACGTCTGATACTCGCCCATACTTCCAACGTTGGAGATTTTGATTCAGCCTCTGCAGAGTAGGCCTGCCCTGCCCTCAGCCCTAAACCTAACCATTGCTTTTGTTTTCAGATATCCGTCCTCACACTCTGGCCCACAAGTCCTCCAGACTGGGAATTTTGGAGGCACTAGGCAGCATTCTGCTTCCCACCAGAAGAAAAAAGTGCCCTAGGGGCTGCCCAGAAACCTCAAGTGAGCATCAACCTGCAAGGCCCTCGACTCCATCCCAATTGCCTAGGCCGCCTTGTGCACTAATGCTCTGTCTCACACAACCTGAGTCCAGACATCCTGTTAGACACCCAGACAGCTGGTCACATATCCAGTAGATTGGACCTGCCGTGACCCTCGGCCATCATCTCTACCCAACCTGGGTTTTCAGTCATCTGTCCTTAGACTTTATCTCAAATCTCTGCACATGGGGGAACCTGATGCATAAATAGAACTCCTCCTTTCCCATGGCAAGAAACCTTGCTGTTGGGATGGGTGTCAAAGTCAAACTCTCAGAGTAGGATAAACCTGCATGGCCCATGAGGCTACACTCATGCTTGAGGGCTACCTTCAGTACAAACACGCATTGTGACCCTCAGCCTTAGGCCTGTTTTCAAATAAGGCCTCTCGGTAGCTGGGCCAAGAGCCTGTATATCAGGTTTGCCATTTCTCTAGGCCCGAATCCTAACCAAAGGTGGGGTTTTCAAGTCGCCCATACCCAGAGCTCTGGTTCCCATGATTTGAAAGACCTCTGAGACAGTAAACAGGATTCTGCCCTTCCCACAGAATGACCCCAAAGTTTTGGGAGCCATTTAAAATCTCCAGAGAGGGAGAATCGTACATGACCCATGAGACCACCCCTGCATCCCATGGTCATCCTTGACACAAAATCCAGGGACAAAATCTTGAGCCACCGCCTCACACTCACCCTTATTTCATATCCTGAGGATCTCCCTTGAGGGTCTGTAGATCGGGCCTTCCATACCCTCGGCCAGAAACCTAACCCAAGTTTGTGTTTTTAGACTTCTGTCCCTGGAGCCTTGGCCCACACACCCTCGAGGATGTGGCCTCTGCAGCCACACTGCAGGACTGTGCCTACCCTCTCAAAGGAAACTGTGCCTTTCCATTTGCCACAACCCTACAGATTAGGAGAAACCCGCAAGGCCCCTGAAGCCATCCCAATGTCATAGTGTGACTTGGACAAAAAGGTGCTTTCTGATACAACCTGAGCAATGCCTTCCATCAGACAGGCAAACAGATGTCCCCAGAGACAGAAGATTGAAGGTGTGCTTTGTCCATCCGAAGGAAACTGTGCCCTTTACAGTTGACTAAACCCTCCAGATTAGGAGAAATCTGCAAGGCCCCACCAATTTTGTAGGCCATCCTGAACAGAAGTGCATATTCTGACAACGTTGTGCATCAACACCAACCTAGATGACCCTAAAGACAGAAGATTGAAACTGACATGCCCCTAGCCTCAAATCTGAACACTAGCTTAGGTTTTTAGACATCAGTTCCCAGAGGCCTCGTCTCGAATACCAACCTATGGGTTTCCCGGAGACCCAAAACAGAATACCTTGTGTCCCCAGAATGGAACCTTGTTATTTGGAGCTCTGTCCAATCCTCAGGTCTGGAGACTCCTACTTGGCCCCTGTGCCACCACCACATTCCAATGTCTCCCTGGACAGAAGCCCGCATTGTCTGTCTCCTGGGTAGCTCACTACAGAGCGAGCAGATCGAACCTGCTTTCTTACTAGGCACCAATAGGAATGCAGGTTGGGGGTCTCCAGGCATTCATACATAGAGCCCTCTAGGATCTATATTATAGGCTGTATTAATCAGGTTTCTTGTTTTCTGGTTTTTTTTTTTTTTTTATAGTGACTAGACATTGTACTGGAGGCAAGGAGAATGTAAGGAGGCAAAGAGAAGCTGTTCTATTCATGGAGGTAATAATTACCTGGTAACATACCTTTTATATGCAAACCAACCAAGTCACCTTTACCAGCAGGTGCTGACAGTGAGAGAGAGGCTTCTTCCCCATTGCAACCCTTGATAAGCCTCCACTGTGGGCGTCTGTTTGGTCCAAAAATTGAGAGGACTGTGTATATTTAAAATTAGTCATTGGTAAAGTGGTAGAACATCACTTTCAACACGATAAAGTCTCACACCAAAATATCAGTCCTAGTTTTAAAAGACCACAAGTCCTTTGTGTGCCACAAAAATTCTACAGGCTCAAGGGCTTTGGGAGATAAGATGAAGGCTGCCAAAAAAGGAGGCAATAAACCAAGCCAAGATCTAGGTCTTGCAAAATCGTCATTTTTCCCTTCACCAAAGGGAACTAGAAATGTACAAATTCATTGATGAACCTCAATGATAACATATCAGTTAGCTGATAAACGTCATTTTATCTGGACCCCTGACTTGTGGGAATAACTGAAAGAGATTGTGAATAATACATACCACTTTTAGAAAAGAACTTCTAAAATATTCCCTTCAGCCACCAAAGCTGGTCCTAGGCTAGTACAGGTGTGCATTCATCTCTCAATGGTCTACTCAGAAATGATAAGGTTACAGCTTTTTTTCTTTTCTTTTTTCTTTTTTAAATAAAAAAGCAATTGACTGAAGCATTTTTCTTTTTTTTTTCTTTAGGTAAATAGCAAAAATAAAAATAAAAACCAACCCTGGCATTTGCACAAATAATGCAAATGGAGTGATATGGCCTTTAAGGTAAGGAGTTAGTAGAAAGGAAGAGAGAAGTGAAGAAAATTCAGAGAAAACAATGTATTAACTTTTCTTTTTAAAAATTTCTACAATACATGTGCAAAAAAATCATGCTGGCTGAGGAAAACAAAGGGAAATGAGTATATAAAACTAAAAACATAAATAATATGTTTGAATGACTGGTGAAAGCAGAAACCAACCTGGGTTACAAAAAGGATTATACATTCAAGATGCTGTTAAACCCAGTGGGATAACTTATGTTAAAACTGTGTTAATAGTTAATGTTAAAAATCTCAAGTTTCTTTCTAAATCTTCACAATACAAGCAAAGCTGTTTTAAAATATACACTATACATATTTCTTAAAGTCTCTCCAACCTCATTAAGGCGCATTAGGCTATCTTTTTCATATACTAAAACAACGGGGTTCTGAAAGCTAGATTGCTCAGGGTAACCCATCCATTATTTAAATGTCTTAAGTTTTAAATGGGTTAAAAATTTTAGCAGACTTACATAAATAGGATTTAGCAACACAAGTGTTAATTTAAAAAAAACTCTAAAGAATTTACAAACTATCTGGTTGGAATAGTCTGGGAAAGTTATGTGCACTATTACTTTAAAATGTTATTTACATCAGACCATTGCTTTTATAAAAATCTCTAAAAGATAAAAAACAAAACTAAATAAATTTGGAGAATTAACCTATTCTAAGCTAGCAGAGAAGGATCATAAAAGGAAAGGTAAAATCAGAACAAAATTATCTTCTAATAGAAATCCCACATATCCTTTCCACTCGGATTTTGCCCTATGAAACCACTTGCAACTCCTATTAGGCTCATATATGTGGTATATATGTCAAGTGTCAAGATAATGTGGTAAAATATATCTTGTCAGATAAATTACTGGCCTCAAGTGGATTTTTTTTTAAAATTTTCCACTTTGTGTCTCTGGCTTGGATTATTTTAGAGCACATATATGTAACTAATTGGTGGGGCACTCTAAGTAGGCACAATTCCCATTTAATGTGGAATAAAAGGTGTAATATAAAATGTTGGGGAGAAGGGGTGGTGTTTCTTTGATATTGTGAAATGCAAGGAAACACATTTGGAATGGGCACCAAAAAAGAGCTATCTGGCAACACACCAGGGGCAGCCAATATCTTAATAAACTAAACATAGTTGTCTATGACAAAAAGGGGGTTAGAAGGGCTTCAGGACCCCCAACCCCTGTTTGATATGTGCCAAATAGTCACATGGACCAGACAGAATCTGAAAACATTAAGCAGCTATGTCTTTAAATCACATAATTCACTCCATGACCATGTGCAATTTATAATAACAATAATGTTCATGCTGAGGCAATGTATTTGAGGGCTCAGGAGAAGCAAAATGTGCCACTGAGAGAAACCTGTTCCCACACGACTGGTCTTCATGCTTTCAAGTGGCTCTGATACATCTTTGAAGCTAAGCCAAGCCATGCAAAAGCAAAGAATACACACTTTTGTTAACAGCAGTATCTAATTTCTAAACTCCACTGACCTCAGGGTTGCCACTGAAACACAGGAGTACTGAATGCACACAAATGAGGGCTCACAGATTTTTAAAAATGCATTTCCCTCGTCTGTGTTTACCAGCCTTTCACACCTTAGGCTACAAGGCATTTCAGAGAAAGATTTAGTGGGGATAATGACAAAGGAACATATGTAATTCTGGAAATAGGTAAAATGCCTCAGAAATGGGATCAATGTGCCAGCAGTTAGCATGGTTCATTTCCTTTGAAAATTCAGCTACAGAGCCCAATAAACAGTTCCAAGCCAATTCCAAGGCCCTACCCTTAACACTTCCTTTATCTCACTCTCACAATCTAAAGCCACTAGTTCTCTCATTCTAAATCACAGCAACAGTAGGTGTCAGACAACTAAAGGCCACCCTTATAGCCTAGAGCTGCTTGAAATTATTCAAACAGGCCAGTCTTGGACCGTTTCCCCTGCTTCTCCTTGCTTTGTCCATGGAAACCCCAATAAAGGC
>ML097185.1:62747-78233 GCA_003697995.1 Taxidea taxus jeffersonii | reverse complement strand
GACTTCACCACCCAAGAATCGGACACCGGACTTCCACTGGATGCAAAAGCAAGAGGGTTTATTCTTCACAGGCGCCTGCGGGCGGTCAGCAGCACCAGCTAGCTGAGCGCGCGGGCTTCAGGCTTACAATCCTTTTTTATAGGGCAAGAAGGGGTACAGGAGCGACGGCTAAGCAACAGGTTTCCTATTGGTTGTTTTAAAAAACGTAATGGGGATTATCGGGGGTCACAGCTGCTAGTCCCCGAAACGGCCGGGCGGGGCTTTAGGGATCTTCCGTCCTCTATTCTCTTCCTGTTTTTGCGATAGGGTGGGAGGATGTTTTTTAGCCAAGCGCTTACAGAAAAACAAAAAAGCGATTAGTTAATCAATGGCTGGGGGAAGGGTGTAGCCAAGCGATTACAGAAAAACAAGAGAGCGTTTAGTTAATCAATGGCTGGGGGAAGGGGGTCTTTCAGTGCCACAGAGCACCGATCCGTGTCACAGACCACTAGGAAATCTCGGCTCTGTCTCCGCAGCCGACTTCCCCGCTCTAATACCTGTGAGCTCTGCGACACTCAGACACCCCCGATCCTTCTGTGACCCCGTGAGACTTGAGTCCACGTTGTCCCCGTGAGGTCTTCACCCCAGTTTAGCTTCTGGAGCGATGTCCCTCCGTGGAGCCGACTTTTAAAAGTCCTGATTTTGTGCTCCGCCGCTTGCCGGGAGCCGGCCCCTCCCCCTGGGGTCTCTCTTCCCATCGCGTTGGATTCACTTCTCCGCTGGTCCTACCTTTCAGAAAGTGGTCGATTTTCTGTTCCTAGAATTGTTGTTTTTCTTCTCTTCGATCTCCTGTTGGATTCGTAGGTGTTCGGAATGGTTTGATAGGCTATCTAGCTGATCTCCTGCTGGCTGATGTCGTCTCAGCCTCCTACTTCTCCGCCATCTTGACTCCTCCCCTCCAATTTCAGCCTTTTTATGCCATTGGGTGAACAGGCAAACACATACACACATACACAACCCCACAAAAAAACATAAAACAAAACAAAACAAAACAAAAAAAACAACAAAAAGTGTTGGGGAGTGTTGGGAGGCTATGGCATTGGTTGGAGTGATTGATCTTAATTATTAAGGAGAAATAAGATTGCTGATACCCAACAGAGGAAAAACAATTTATAAAATTCATGTGATTACCTGGAGGATTTTTTTTAATACTACATTGTCTGGAAGTAAGTGATAAGGGAAAACAACCAGTTTTATGAAAGAAAGCCACTGAGGGCTCAGACCACTCAGAAGTAAATACATGTGCCTAATGGACTCTTCATCAGCTTAGGAAATGGCTTAAGAAATGGGAACATAAAATGGGAAAAGAGAAATATTGCAAATACTTACAATCTGGAGAACAATTACAAACATAGAGAAGCCATCCTCTTACCTGTGTTTCCTTCCATATTTGTTGTGTCATGTAGAGGGAGATATTTTAAATAATTGACCCTTTTTTTCCTGCTTTCTTCCTACTATAAGTGGGATACATAATAGCAGTACACTTTAGAATACTGATACAAATCTTTACTGAATACTGAGACATTATGTAGAGATTGTGACTTGTTACTGTTTGTAGTAACTGAGAATGACCCATGGGTTTCAGAAATTGAAATAAGAAAAAGGAAGAACGGATTTGGATATAGGAGTCTGTATTGTGCTCTGGTTACTATTTTTGGAACCTGACATCTGAATGACCCTTTTTGGGTGGGGGGGGGAGGATTGCGGTGAGAGGCAGCTCTTCTTACTTGAGTTAATCCTGGTAGGCTGAAGGCCCTGTTTTCAACTATGAAAGCCATCAGGGCCTGTCTGTCCTCTCTTTCCCTCAAATAGTCATGGAACTAGGGTGTGACATAGGCATGGCAGTTAGGTAGGGTGTGGTGACCTGAGCTTCTTAAACTGGAAGGTATAACCAAAAAAACCCAGAGAAGGTAAGAATCTATTCAGTGTGGATACAGTACTATCTTAAATACAGTGGTTTCAGGGACATTTATGCAATAACAGTGGTGCTAGCAGAGGCATTCTGACCAGTCTCTTCATAGTCCTGAATTTGACCAAATCTACCTATCTTAATACGGGTCAGTTATTTTACAAGTCTGATTCTTTGGCCTTCCTCTCAGCTTTTTGATCTTTCTCATGGTCTTTCAACACTTATTTTTCTGTTTCTGATTCTTGCCTTGCCTATGCTTCTCACAACCTAAATCCTTACTAGTATAGCAGGTGACTGATCCTCTTGAAAGGCGTTTTTGTTTCTAAAATGAAGAGCAGGAAGGACACATTTTAAGATTCTTCCAATTTTTAAATAAATTTGTAAAAAAAAATTACTTAATGGATAAAAATATATTTCGGAAGTTTCTTTCATAAATGAATTCAACCATTCCTACTTGTCATTAGATTGATCTCTGAGGAAAATGGGATTTTTTAAAGATTTTGTTTATTTATTTGAGATAGAGTGCAAGAGAGAGAGCAAGTGGGAGAGGAAGGGAAAGCAGCAGACACCCTCCTGAGTGCAGAGCCCCTACGATGAAATGCTGCACTTTATTTTAAATATTTAATTTTAAAATTATACACTTAAATTATAAAATAATAGTTCACGTATGCTGGCAATGCAAGCCACTGCTCACATATCTATGCATTCATTTGTCAAATTCATTTTGTTATAGTTAATATTTCAGTTAAGAAATGAATATTATCTATCAAAATTCTACCTGGAAAGTAATCTTTACATTTTTTTCCATAAAAGATTACATGTAAGTATTTCCACTGTGTAGTAGTTTATTTTGTTAGCTTGTTTATGTAATACCAAGATTTGGAGATGTTCCCTCTGAAGCTGGTGGCAAGTGTTTTTGTGCTTCTTGAGAAATATAATGAAAATATCCAGAAGCTTCTGTTTTGCAAAGTATTTGACAAACACATTCTTGTTTCAACTGGGGGAAGCGAAACTAAACAAGAAAAATAAGAGTCATTTGTAGGATCCTAACATAAATATCTCCTTCTTGAAACTCAAGTTATAAATGGAAAAGAAAAATAAAAACAAATGTTTCACATGAGTAGCAGCACTAATTTCTTCTGATCTTAATTTTTTTCCTGTGAATTGCCTTGAACATCTTTTAAGTTACTGCTTAAATATTTAATGAATGAATAAAATCAACTGTAACAGTAGTTAATAGCAGATTTTTTTAAGATTTGATTTTAAAAATGCTGAATGCCACGAAATTATCATCTCCTTTATTAAACAAAATAAGTCAGTTGAGGAAACATAATTATCAGTAAAATATTATTGTAAAATCCAATCAGAGTTATTTAGAATTTATATTAATTAGAAAAAAATTTTTGCCTTATACCTTTTTAAAATGCAAAGGAGTGAAACCAAGCACCAAACAAAAACAAAAACAAGAAAAGGCCTCCAGTAGATAATTCTCTTAAAGAAATATAACATCTACAAGTTATAGCTCCTCGTTTTTATTTTTATTTATTTATTTATTTTTAATTGTTAAAGATTTTATTTATTTATTTGACAGAGAGTGAGAGGGAACACAAGCAGGGAGAGTGGGAGAAGCAGGCTTCCCGCTGAGCAGGAAGCCTGATGTGGGGCTCGATCCCAGCACACTGGGATCATGCCCCAAGCCAAAGGCAGACACTGGACAACTGAGCCACCCAGGCACCCCATCTCCTTGTTTTTAAATTGATTAAAATATGATTCTCAAGCTCAATCTTAGTTTAAATGTAAAACACACAAACAGAAGCCGAGAAGGAAAAGTGGGAGTCATTGTCAATGTATTAGCCATGCAAACTTGAAGGATTAAAAGGTGAAACAAACCATTAATTTAAAATAAAATTTGCCTTGATACGTAGACATACGCATGCACACACACACACACAAGACATGTATATAAGAGAATAAACAGATAACTAGTTTAAAAAATCAATCTGTAGGACTAGAGGTTCATAGATTTTAGAACTTTTATATTGAGAAGTGAGAATAATATTATATGTTGGGCTAAAGATTTTGTCTAATCAAATTTTATGTATTGATATGAGATATAAAAGGTCTTGAACTATAACCCATTTTAAGTATGTAATTATTCCTTCTTTCACAGAAGCATGTTTGGGATTTCTGTGTATTATCCCAATTTGATTTTTGGGTAAATTTGCCATTAAGTAAGTATTGTTCATAAGAGCAAAACAGGAACTAAGAGTTTGAATTAAATAACACATTTTTATCAATTTCACAAAAATCCAATTATTCAAGTTTTTTAAATTTGATGTTACCTTATGTGAAAACAGAATCAGTATTTTGTTCCAGAATAATAACATTTAAACATATATGTGCATGTATATGTAGTACTTTGTTAATACATAAAATATACATATTAAGTATATACATGGAAGGAGATATAGATATGTGTTATATTTGTATATATTAGAAGGTATAAGCTTCTGACTACCTCTCTCTCTTTATCTCTGTCACATGCACACATGCTTGCACACAAAATCCTGCTGAGATTGCCTGTGCTCCTACAAGACTAACAATTATGGCTGCAAAATAGGGTTGTCATCCTGATGCTGAAGTATATGATTTTCATCCGGTTATGAAATTGCATTTTATTTTCACATGCACCTGCTTCTGTTCCGTATTATTCATTTGGACTCTATTTTTTTTTCTAAAATCGAGCCTTTGTGCTTTATTGAAGATTTTCATCTCTTGCATAAAGAAGTAGGGGGTCAGAAGCTTTCTTTTGCAGGAAGACAAAAAGAGGTACATGTGATTTTGAGATAATACTTTTGGCCACATACATGGTTTCTTTCATTTAACACTGGAATCTTTTTCATTCACAGAGCTGCTCAAGAAAAAGAAGAGGGGCACCTGGGTGGCTCAGTGGGTTGGGCCGCTGCCTTCGGCTCAGGTCATGATCCCAGGGTCCTGGGATCAAGTCCCGCATGGGCTCCTTGCTCGACAGGGAGCCTGCTTCTCTCTCCGCCACTGCCTGCCTCTCTGCCTGCTTGTGTGCTCTCTCTCTCTCTCTCCCCTTCTCTCTGACAAATAAATAATTAGAAAAAAAAAGAAAGGGAAGAAAGAGTTTCTCCTTCTCAATTTTAGGGATTTCATGTTCATCTTTAGAGCTATGTATAGCTTCTTTTCAGTAACCTCAGATTTAGAATGATTAAAAGTTTCACATCATTTAATCATTCAAGCCCCATAGATATGGTTTAGATACTCTTCTTGCAAAGTACATTGACAAACTTGTGTAACTGAAGTTAGAACATTTGTCTGCTGAGTCTGGAAAGTATGTTGTTGGAAACAGAGCATTAAAAGTGCATTTTCAATTGTTTGCTGCTTTTATTAAAAAAAAAGATTTGATTGATTAATTGATTTGAGAGAGAGGGAGATCAAGATAGAGAGCGTGCAGGGGGAGGAACAGAGGGAGAGGGACAAGCAGACTCTGTGCTTAGCACAGAGCCCCATGTGGGACCAGTCCCACAACCCTGAGATCACAACGCAAGCCAAAATTAAGAGTAGGATGCTTAACCGACTGAGTCACCCAGGAACCCCTGTTGGCTGCTTTTAACACAGTATTCGAAAACATGAGTATGCAAAAATTAGTCTTCAAGCAGGAATTGGAGAAATAAGAGACAAACAGAAAAAAGATTAAAAACCTATGTCTTCTTGTACATGCAGCAAGTATATCAGAAATGCACTATTTTGGGGATAGTGTAATTGACAAAGAAAGAAAACTTTATGTTATAAACTAGCGAAATATTGAAGTGGCTTGCAAAGCTCTGTATCACACAAGAGGGATAAATTTGCCAGTGTCCATTCAGATATGGAGACTAATGATAAACGAAATTTCTTGCAGAGATCAGAATCAGAATCCAATCGAAGATTTTTCCTATGGCAAGGATTCTTCATACTTGTCTCACATGTAGTCATCATGCTATACATCAGTGGCTTCTGTCTGCTTCCCACTCTTTCACTCTGCAATTAATTTATCCTTTCTACTTTTTACGAATATTTGAGTTGTTCCAAACACTGCGACCATGCACATCCTTGCCACGTAATTTTGATCAGATGGGGAATTTTGGGTATGTATCTTGGACTAGAATGACATCATCATAGCATATGAATATGTTTTACCATAATTGATAATGCCCAGTGTTTCAAAGTATGTTCCTGTCATTCCACATCCTGAACAGTACTTTATGTTGTCTGTATTTTTCAGTCTTCACTTGTATGTGTGATGTGTAGTGGCATCTCACTGTGGTTTTAATCGACATTTCCTAGAAAATCAATGTGGTTGTGCATCTCTGTATGTAATTGTTGACAATTAGGGTATCTTCTTTTGTGCAGCACACAGTTTCCAGTTATTTCATATTCTTCTGATCATGTGGCATTTTCTATCATTTTTGTTTGGCCACCCAGGTGGCACATAATGTAGTTCCTTGTGGCTCTAATTTACATCTCCCAGAAGAATGGTAAAGTTGAACACTTTAAAGTTTTTGGCCATTTGAGTGCCCTCTGTAAAGTTCCTGCTTTAGGCTTTGCCCATTTTGTCAATATTGAATTTTCTCCCTCTTATTTAATTTGTAACAGTATTTTTTTAAAGTTTTTATTTATTTATTTGGCAGATATTACAAGTAGGCAGAGAGGCAGACAGAGAGAGGGGGAAGCAGGCTCCCTGCTGAGCATAGAGCCTGATGTGGGGCTCGATCCCAGGATCCTGGGGTCATGACCCAAGCCAAAGGCAGAGGCTTTAACCCACTGAGCCACCCAAGCACCCCTATAACAGTATTTTATATAGAAATTGAATCTTTAATTAAAAATCTTGCCCAGAGGGCACCCGTGTGGCTCAGTGGGTTAAGCATCTGCCTTCAGCTCAGGTCATGATCTCAAGGTCCTGGGATCGAGACCCGCATCGGGCTTCCTGCTCAGCGGGGAGCCTGCTTCACCCTCCCTCTCTGTCTGTCTCTCTGTCTACTTGTGGTCTCTGTCAGTCAAATAAATAAATAAAATCTTTTTTAAAAAACAAAAAAACCTTTGCTACATTGGGTGGCTTAGTCGGTTAAGTATCCTTAGTTGGCTCAGGTCATGATCCCAGGGTTCTGGTATCTCCCTCTGCCTGCTGCTCCCCCTGCTTATGCACTCTCTCTTTCTCTCTTTTTCTCTGACAAATAAATAAATAAATAAATAAAATCTTTACCAAAAAAACAAAAAGAAAAACTTTCCCACAAAGAAAACCCTAGTCACATATATCTTCAGTTAAGAGAGGACTAACATCAGTCTTGCACAAACACTTTCAAAGAAAAAGGGAGACCACTTCCCATCTTCTTCTGTGAGGCCAACATTACTTTGATACCAAAGTATCTGAGAACAACTTTACAAGAAAGAAAAAATCAGAGGCCATTTTCTTATGAACATAAGAGGCAAAAGTCCTACATAAGATATTAACCAATCAAATCTAGCAATACATAAAAAAGATAATATATCATCATTAAGCTAGACATATTCATAGAATGCACCATTAAAATAACATTTTCATATCAATCAATAGAAATGACCACATTAAAGGAGAAAAAGTCATATAATTATTTCAAGAGGTATGGAAAAAATTATTGATTTCCTAACAAATTGGGAATAGAAAACTTGGCTTAATTGATATTTGTAGAGCACTCTACCTAATACAGCAGAATATATATTATTTTCAAATGTATATGGAACCCATAATTAGTCTCCATAAATCTCAAGGAATTCGTAGGACACAGAGTAGTTCTTTGACCAAAACAGAAATGAATCAGAATTCAGTGATAGGTATCTGTAAAATCCCCAAATATTTATAGATTAAACAACTCATCCCTAAATAATACATTAATCAAGGAGGAAATCATGAGGAAAACTAAAAAGAAAAAAAAATTTGAAATGAGTTAAAATAAGAAACATCGGGACGCCTGGGTGGCTCATTTGGTTAAGCAGCTGCCTTCAGCTCAGGTCATGATCCCAGCGTCCTGGGATCGAGTCCCACATCGGGCTCCTTGCTCGGCAGGGAGCCTGCTTCTCCCTCTGCCTCTGCCTGCCACTCTGTCTGCCTGTGCTCGCTCGCTCTCTCTCTCAAATAAATAAATAAAAAATCTTAAAAATAAGAAACATCAAAATTTGTGAGATGCAGTTAAGTTTACACACACACACACTATGATCTAAACTGCCATCTTAAGAAACTTTTTTTTAAAAAAGGTTTTTATTTATTTAACAGACACAGATCACAAGTAGGCAAAGAGGCAGGCAGAGAGAAAGAAGAGGAAGCAGGCTCCCTGCTGAGCAGGGAGCCCAACGCAGGGCTTGATTACAGGACCCTGGGATCCTGGGATCATGGGATCATGACCTGAACCAAAGGCAGAGGCCTTAACTCACTGAGCCACCCAGGTGCCCCAAGAAACTTTTAAGAGGAAGTAGAAATTAATAGAAAAGCAAAAGTAAAGCTAAACTCCAGTAAAAGTAGCCTTGGTTACTTATGACCTTAGTTATAAGGTAAAAACAGAAATCAAGGATACAGACAACAAAATACATTAGAGAAATTTAATGAAACTCCCAAAAAAGTATCTATTAAAAGAACAATAAATTTGATTTAAAAATCTAAGTTAAGAGAAAAAACAGAGAAAGTACAGATAATTAATATCAGTAATTAAAAAGACATAATTGCAGGTCATAGAAACATTAAAAGAAAAATAAGGAGATTTTAATGGAAAATGCTTTATGTCAATACAAAACAGGCACAATTAAATAAAATTATCTACTCAGTTTATGCAGGAAAATCATTTCACAAATTCAATACCCACTCATCATAAACTGTCTCAGCCAACCTAACAATAATAGGAAATTAATAGGATAAAGTCTACCTTTAAAACACCCAAAGATAACTTCAATCTTAATAGTAAAGACTGAGTGCTTTTCCTTTAAAACTAAAGAAAAAGTCAAAGGTGTCTGCTCTCAGACTTCTAGTCAATATCATTTCCCATAACAAAAGGATTTACAAAAGCATCAAAATCATGAAAAACTCAAGGTATAAATTTAACAGAATATATGAAAGACCTGTACACTTATAACCATAAAATTTTGATAAGGTAAATAGAGATCTAAAGAATTAGAGTGATATACCTTTTACATGGATTAGATGACTCAGTATTGTTTAGATGTCAGTTATTCGAAAATTGATATGTATTTTTAGGGTTATCCCAATCAAAATCCAAGCAGCTTGTTTTTCCCCCACAAATTATTAAGCTGATCATAAACACTTTTTACAGAAAATAAAGGACCTAAACTTACTAGGATAATTTTGAAAAAGAATACAAAGTTTGAGGACTTACACTACTTGCTTTCTAAACTTATCATAAAGCTATAGTAGTTAAGACAGTGCAATGTTAATATGAGGGGTACACATGCAAAATGGTAAGATAGAGTGTCCACAAAGACACTCACACACATAGGGGCACCTGGCTAGCTCAGTCATTAAGTGTCTGCCTTCCGCCCAGGTCCTGATCCCAGGATTCTGGGATCAAGCCCCATATCAGACTTCCTGCTCAGCGGGAAGCCTGCTTCTCCCACTCCCCCTGCTTGTGTTCCCTCTCACTCTCTGTCAAATAAATAAATAAATAAAATCTTAAAAAAAAAAAAAGACACTCACACACATATATATTGAGTCAGTTTTTAAAAAGGTACCAAGATTGAGATGCCTGGGTGGCTCCATTTGTTGAGCAGCTGCTTTCTGCTCAGGTCATGATCCCAGAGTCCTGGGATCGGTCCTGCACTGGGCTCCTTGCTTGGCAGGGAATCTGCTTCTCCCTCTGCCTCTTCCTGCACTGGCACTTTTGCCTGCTGCCTGCTTGTGTTCTCTCTCTCTCTCTGACAAATGAATAAACAAAATCTTAAAAAAAATAAAAGATAAAAAGGTACCAAGATAATTCAACAGGTAAAAATAGTCTTTTCAACAACTGGTGCTGAAACTGTGATACACTTAAAGAAAAAAAAATAAACTTTGAACAAATTCTCATATCACAGTTCCAACATAAAAGGAATCACAGACTTAAAAGTAAACACTTAGGAGTGCCCGGGTGGCTCATTTGGTTAAGCACCTGCTTTCAGCTCAGGTCATGATCTCAGGTTCCTGGGATAGAGCCCCATGTTGGGCTCCTTGCTCAGTGGGGAGTCTGCTTCTCCCTCTCCCTCTGCCCAACCTGACTCCCCCACTTCCCCATTCATGCTCTCTCTCACTCACTCTCTCTCTCAAATAATAAATAAAATCTTTAAAAAGGCAAACACTAACCTATAACTGCCTATAAGAAAACACATTAAAAAATCTTGCTTATATGTGGATAAGGAGGTATTACTATGCATAAAGCACTGATCATATAAGAAAAGAGAGGTCACTGAAGTTAAAATATCTGCTCTTTTAAAGAAACCATTAACTCCACATATCCATCACAATACCTAAATCCAAAAGGTGTACAGTTCCAAGCAATGGCCAGCAAGAGGAGAAAGCAGAACTTTTTTTTTAAGATTTTATTTATTTATTTGAGAGAGAACAAAAGTGAGAGAGTTCACAAAGGGAGAGGGAGAAGCAGACTCACCGCTGAGCAGAGAGCCCAGTATGGGGCTGGATCCCAGGACCCTGAGATCATGACCTGAGCTGAAGGCAGACGCTTAACCAGCTGAGCCACCCAGGGGCCCTGAAAGCAGAACTTTCATATATTGCTGATAAGAGTGTAAAATTTGTGCAACTACTCTGGAGAACTATTCAGCTGTTTTCGATAAAATCAAATATATACTTAGCATGAACCATAGCAATTCTCTTCCAGGATGCAGTGAAGAGAACAGAAAACATGTCCTCATAAAGTTTTGTACATATGTATTCACAGCAACTTTATTCATAATAACTCCAAATTGGGAACTGTTCAAATATCTATCAACAGAGGAGTAGATAAAACTATAGATGAGGGGCAAATGTATGGCTCAGTGGGTTGGGCATCTGACTTGATTTCTGCTCAGGTGGTGGTAACTGTATGAATGTTTACATTTGTGAAAACTTATTGTGCTATAAACTTGAAGGATTTTCTTCTCTGTTAATATATACAATATTTGCAAAATTAAAACAACTATAAAATGTGTATCTTAATCACTGTGAGACATCACATGTCCAGTAGAATAGTTCAAGTTAAATTAAAAATTTTATTTATTTTTTATTGTTTTTATTTTTTAAAGATATTTTATTTATTTATTAGAGAGAGCACAAACAGGGGAGCAGCAGGCAGAGCGAAAGGGAGAAGCAGCCTCCCCACTGAACAAGGAGTCTAATGTGGGACTTGATCCCAAGATCCTGGGATCATGACCTGAGCCAAAGGTAAATGCTTAACCAACTGAGCCACCCAGGCATCCCTAAATTAAAAATTTTATTTAACAATATCAAGTGTTAGGAAATACGTAGAGTGACTATAACACACACATTACTGATGAATGTAGATTGCATAATGCCCTTTGGAAGAGTCTTTGGTAATACTTACTGAGAATGGACATTTTATTTTATTTTAAAGATTTTATTTATTTATTTGACAGAGAGAGAGATTACAAGTAGGCAGAGAGGCAGGCAGAGAGAGAGTGTAAGCAGGCTCCCTGCTGAGCAGAGAGCCTGACATGGGCTCTATCCCAGGACCCTGAGATCATGACCTGAGCCGAAGGCAGAGGCTTAACCCACTGAGCCACTCAGCTGCCCTGAGAATGGACATTTTATACCTGTGAACTGTGTGAGTTATATCGAAGGTATAACTGTTTGTTAACCTCTAGATATGTACAAGAATATTTATAACAACATTATTTGTAATATCAGGTGGAAGCGATTTAAATATCAGAAGCAAAGCATTAAAATCAATTTTGAACAAAATACTGGTACCATGTGGATAGATTTCAGAGACAATATGTTGAGCTTCAGCAGCTAAGCACAAAAGATATAATTCTATTTATAAAAGTTCAAAAAGAGGCAAAACCAAGCCATGGTAATAGAAGTCAGAGTCATGGTTACTATTGGTATTTTCGTGGTATGATGGGCTTTTGGAGTGTTATTAATGCTGTTTTTTTTTAATATGAGTATTTATCATTAGTGTGTGTTTATTTTTAAAAATTCATGAAGTTGTAGGGACACCTGTGTGGCTCAGTAGGTTAAAGCCTCTGCCTTCGGCTCAGGTCATAATCCCAGGGTCCTGGGATGGAGCCCCACATCAGGCTCTCTGCTCCATGGGGAGCCTGCTTCCTCCTCTCTCTCTGCCTGCCTCTCTGCCTACTTGTGATTTCTGTCTGTCAAATAAATAAATAAAATCTTTTAAAAAAACTCATGAAGTTGTATAATTGTGATTTTTGTGCTATTCTGTAAATATAATTCTTAAAGTCTCTAAATTTTAAAAAATCAGATCATGTTGTTCTTTAAATGCTCTAATGGCTTCCCACTGTACTCCCAATCAAATCTTACATCAGTGCATCCTAATCTCTAGCCACACTGAACCTTTTTCTCTTCCTTGAACAAAGAATCAAACATATTCATTCTTACCCTTTTCACTTAAAGTTCCCTCTGCCTGGAACACTATCTTCCAAAATGGTAACCTAGTTTGCTTTTTATTGGCATTCAGGTCTTGAAATCTAAAATAAGTTCCTCTGTCACTTTATTTAGAACCCTCCACTTTTTTCAGTATAATTCTCACATCTGAAATCATCTATTTCGTGACTTAGTTTCTGGTTCTGCTTGTTACAATGCAACATTCATGCTTGCAGCAACTTTGATTGTCTTGCTCTCTCCTGTATATCCTTAGTGACTAGAATCCTGCCGGACAGGCAGAAAAATGTTCAGCAAATAACTGGAACATGAATAAACTTACAGATGAACGAGTGAATGAATGAATGAATGAATGAGTTGACAAATGTATTGCATGGAAATTAATGACTATTGATTAAATTCCAGAGGTTTTTGTGGAACTACATTAAACATGGGAAAGTGTTACCAAATTTCATTTTTCTTCTACCCCTTTAATGAAATTATTGAAATATACCCCAGGGAAAGGGCCTTGAGAATGATGATTTCAGCAGCTTGTGCAAACATTCCAAATAATGTAACATTAAATTATTATTTCCATATTGATACTCAAGCTTCTGTTATCCTATATTGTTGTTGCTGAAGCTTCAAAGATGAATAATTTTGCATAATGATTATGTGGTACAGTAAAGCCTGAACAGTATGAATTTTTTTGCTAATATACTAAATGTATATTCTAAACAAATTATTCATAAAACATATAAACATATCATATTTTTATAATAGCAAAGTAGCTTATCATCTAATTTACTGTGTTCATTTTCTCAAGAGTTCCTGGTGCAGGTGGGCACTTAAGTGCTTTTTGATGATGATGATAGTTTATGGAAATTTGTTATACATAACATTTTCCTTGTAATGTTTCAGCACATATGTTCTCTTTTATTCTTTTTTTTTTTTTTTTTAAGATTTTATTTATTTATTTGACAGATAGAGAGATCACAAGTAGGCAGAGAGGCAGGCAGAGAGAGAGAGGGGGAAGCAGGCTCCCTGCTGAGCAGAGAGCCTGATGTGGGACTCGATCCCAGGACCCTGAGATCATGACCCGAGCCGAAGGCAGCGGCTTAACCCACTGAGCCACCCAGGCGCCCCTGTTCTCTTTTATTCTTGCTAAATTTTGCCATTTGTAATATTTCAGTTTCCCAGTTTGAACTATTATTTTGTTTACAACTCATGAGAATTTTTCATCTTTTATCTTTATAGTGGGGTGGTCTAATACTTATGTTCCCTCAACTCTCATAGTCAAGAAATCATGAATAACAGCAAGCTATATACAAAATTTAGCAAATGTTCATGAAAGGTCATACTCTCAAGGCTAAATAAATAGAAATATTCTATTATAATTAAAATTAGACATCTTTTGCAGAGCATACTCTAAGTAGCTTATTATACTGTTAATTAAGACAAGTTCAACCATAGAAACCAAGGTATATTTTTACAAAATCATATTTGGGGCTCCAGGCTGGCTCAGTTGGAGCATGCAGCTCTTGATCTCGGGGTTGTGAGTTCAAGCCCATTATGGGTGTGGAGATTATTTTAAAATAAAGTTTTAAAAAGAAAGACATATTTGGAGTATAATTCATGGGAAATAATACTATAATTATCTTAGTATCATTCTATGTGTTTAAAATAATTATTTCTAAGATTTGTGTTCTTTACAGCCTTAAGAAATCAGTAGTTAGGATTTATAGGGTTTTCCTAGCAATGTCTAAATGGGGAGAAAAAATGTAGGTATTAAACATTTGTGCAGACATGATTTCACTTGATCCCACTCATAACCCTACATAGTAAATATTTAGCTTATTAATTATGTTTATTTTAAAGTTTTTGCCGGTTTTGATATGATTTCTGGTATTGATTCTATTAGTACTTTTCCAGGAACTTTTTCTAGCTTCTTTGCATATCTAGCTTTTTTTTTTTTTTTTTAAAGACTGCCAAGTATTGTAGAGGACTTTGGAAGCTCTTGGTTATGTTATCTTCCTCTTACAAATATGATGTCTTTTTGGTAATCACCACGATTCTAACAACATTGTACCTATAATCAACAATACTATGCAACCATCAAGAGAAACAAAATCTTGCCGTTTGCAATGATGTGGATAGAACTAGAGGGTATTAAACTAAGTGAAATAAGTCAATCAGAGAAAGACAATTATCATACGGTCTCTCTGATGTGAGGAATTTGAGAAAGTGGGGGGTTTGGGGGGGTAGGGGAGGAATAAATGAAACAAGATGGGATCAGGAGGGAGACAAACCGTAAGAGACTCTTAATCTCATGAAAGAAACTGAGGGTTGCTGGGGGGTGAGGGGGTGGGGATAGGGTGGCTGAGTTACGGACTTTGGGGAGGGATATTCTATGGTGAATGCTGTGAAACGTATAAGCCTGATGATTCACAGACCTATACCCCTGAGTCAAAGAATTCATTATATGTTAACTAAAAAAATTTTTATTAAATTTAAAAAAAGAACAATAATGTATTGTGCTTTTAAAAATTTTGTTGAGGGTAGATCTCCCATTAAGTGTTCCTATCACAATAAAATAAAAATAAAAGACTTAGTTTTAATCTTTGTTTGAGTGGGTCTATTTCTGTTTTTCCTGTTTTCTTAGGGCATCATCTTTAGTCTAGAGCATAGATTTTCCGGGGTGTTAGTGGAAAATCTGCAGTGTTCATGAAGGTCTTCTCCCTTTGGATGAGCCCAGACTCCAGTATCTCCCCAAGTATGGTGTGATCTCTGAAATCCTTGGCCACGTTTTCAGACTCTTGGTGGTGTTCTCTTCTTGGCTTCCAGAATCTCACTATTAGTATGCTCAACTTACAAACTGGCTGAAAACCCAGAAGGGGACTTT
>ML097185.1:33366-62647 GCA_003697995.1 Taxidea taxus jeffersonii | reverse complement strand
GAGATCATGACCTGAACTGAAGGCAGCCACTTAACTGACTGAGCCACTCAGGTGCCCCTAGAACTCTTTTTCTGTAGTTCTCTTTTCTCCAGTTCTTGATCTATCAAGTTCTAGGGGCCTTTATGGCTCCTCCATCTAGTAAGTCCACAGACCTCCTTGGACTCTATTAATCTGTATTATGGTTTGGAAAACAGTTTTAGATACAGACAGCCAACCATCTCATCTTCTAATTTATATCTGTTTTCTTGTTTTGCTACCATTATATCCTATAATATTTTCTGTCACCTAAAGAGGCAAGCTATGTCTAGCTGTGTCCTGAACTCTAGACCCAT
Source organism: Taxidea taxus jeffersonii (assembly GCA_003697995.1). Taxonomy (NCBI): domain Eukaryota; kingdom Metazoa; phylum Chordata; class Mammalia; order Carnivora; family Mustelidae; genus Taxidea; species Taxidea taxus. Next base: position 62,315 of record ML097185.1, on the reverse strand, counting down.
TTGCTTTGAGTTTTCATGTCAATCAGTTCAGCCCTATATCCCCAGACTATGCAATATCCATTTTATCCATCCTAAGGCCTTAAAACTTTAATGGCCTTGGGCTTCAGTATTACTATAAATTAACATTTGATTCCTAAAACAATTTTTTAGTACAATACCTTTGTAAAAAAGTGCTATAAACTATTCTTTAGTTTCCTTTGTGTAATGTGGTCTTGTGTTGTGTATGGTCCCAGTTTCTGAAATAAGTATTACACATTTTGACAGAAGCCAGTTGGGCTAAGACAAAACCAATCTTTCTTCTGCTAGAAGGGTGTCAACATGTGTTCAACCTCAAAGGTCCTCTCTTAGCAGGCAGGGATGTTTCTCTGTTCAGTTTGAGTATCAATTAACTTGAACACTACCTCTGAAACTATGTAACAACAGATTTAAGGAATTCCAGAGCTCTTCCTTGAAGGCAGGTGAAGATATATATCTCTTACCATCATTTATCCTGTTTCTAAAATGGTCAGTTTCATAAATGGTTGTATTCAATCTCAAATTTGTCCAATATATTGTGCAAAATGGAAAGAAAATAGAGAAGAATTGGTATACAATAAAATGTGAAGACTTCCAGCAACTTAGTCCTCTAAAATAAGTGGGAAATTGTTTTGTTTTGTTTTTTTTCAGTGTCTGGAAGATTTCCCTTTATAGGTCTGATGAGTTGTATTTTGTCAGTTCCTGTTAAATTGTGTTGTCATAGATACCTATGAATCACATAAAGTATAGAAAGACTTTATTTCAGTTTTTATAAGCTTCTGAAAACAAGGGGGAAAAATGATTTAGAATCTCTGATTTTAGTGAGATGATTCAATTTCTTGTTTATTGCTTTTTTAAGTTATTTATGCTAAGAAGTCACACTCTTGGTATCTAGGCATCTTAAAGGTGTCTTGAGGGACTTTGGGTATTTGTGAATAGTCTTTTTTTTCCCTAACATGCATGAGTAAAAATCTAATTGTTTTGAGTACTTGATGTGGTTTCAGTAACTACACAATTCATTCTTTCCAGTCAAAAATATACATCTGTGATGTATTTGTGTGTATGTGTTGCTTTCTCCCCCTCTGTTAAAATACACTTAAATGATAATTTAATTTGTATGACCCTAGCTACAGGTGTGTGTAAGAACTTCATTAATGGCTCCTAAATGAGGAAAAATAAATTGAGATTGGGACTGGAGAGACTAACTCAGTGGCACTCCGGAGAGGTAGCAGTAGTTCCTCTCATAGCATCTAAGAGTTGATAGTAGAAAATGTAAGCCTTTATAAGTGAGATCAATGTAGGGAAGAGCCTGCTTTCAGAAATGTCTAAGTTGCAGTGCTCAGTCAAGGAAATTACAATATTTGAAGAGGGCTCATTTGTTTTGGAGCTAAACTGAGTACCTTGTTGGGATGTAGAAAGAGAAAGTTCGAAAGACTGTGTATGTTCTGAATGTCCAAGTTAGGGAAGTTTGTGTTCAGGGCATATTTCTAGGGCTATAGTAAAACAACATGTTAGCAGGAATTAGAAGTCCAAATCTACTAAAAAATGAAACCTAGATAGATTAGGAAGAAAAGAGAGAACTTGGTAAGGCATGGATACCTAGAGAATCATGCCAGGTTTATGAAAGCAAGGCTAATTTCAGCATCTACCTGATAGTAATATTGACTTTCTAATACACTAACAAGCTGGGTCTGAATTTGTGCATGAATAATGTTTCTGGTATACCCATGTATGAAAGAAGTAAACTGTATCTGATTTTATTAGTTCCACAGGAACTTATGACTGATAGAATAAAAATATTTTTCCACATGATCAGAAGGAGTTTTCATTTTTTACAGGACTGTCTGGGGGAAACACAGCTTCTTAGGCCAACTTAGTGTCATGTAAATACTCCCATATGTAAAGAGCTTGGAAGTCACAATCCCATTTTTACAAGAAGGAAAAGTTGAACAAACTGAAAATCAGTGACTTTTCTTGGACATATTAGAGAACTAAGTCCACAAAGCAAACCACCATTCTTAAATCTGGAGAGAGAGGTGGATCCAAAGAGTGAAAGTCAAGATCTATTTACCTGGAGCAGAAGGTGATAGAGACATAAACTGGTATGAACACATAAATTGTAATTTGGATAGTACTGATTGTGGACTAGCTTAAGAGCGGGAAACTCCTGTGAGCTGCAGAATCATGGATGCCTCCACACTCCACCAGATTTAACCTTTAGGAACCCTTCCAGGTTCTCATGGTGAAGAGTCAAGAAAGATTCTCTGGTGGCTCTAGCTGGGAGACAGAAAGGATAATCACTGTGAGACAGTGTTTAGAGCATTCTCCCAAACAAAGGCCTACTCTCTAGAGAAAACACTATCAGAACCTTATCTCAGCTAGAACAGGGCATTTTTCCCACTCCAGCCCCCTGTAGCCTCCTCCTCACAGAGAGGTATAACCAAGAAACACTCTTCGAAGTCACAGGCCAGGACCATGGGCCTACTAAAAGACTAAGAGTTAATCATAAAACTGTAAAATTCTTCACCTCCCCATACCTTACCACCACACCCGTAGGGTTTCAGTATAAAAATGGATTATAGTTAACTATAAGATGCAGACTGTCTCAGAGAAGGAGTATCACAAAAGTCCAAAGTGAAAAGCGGAGACAGAATAAGGACATTAGAGGAATTTGAAACCTCTGACACATATACCCATAGCAAACATTAAACATAGCCCAACTGCTAACCAAACTGACATAAAATGTCATGCTCGGGCCTCTTTACCTCAGTTCCCATTATTCAATACCTCATGTCTGCTTTCAACCAAAAAAAGACAAGGCATGTTAAAAGGCAAGAAAAAATACAGTTAGAAAAGATAAAGCAAACCTCAGAACCAGGTTCAGATAAGCCATAAATATTGGAATTAACAGAGACTTTAAAGTAGCTAAGATTTTTTTTTAAGATTTTTTATTTATTTATTTGACAGAGAGAGCGAGAGATACAAGCAGGCAGAGCAGGAGAGGGAGAGAAGCAGGCTTCCCAGGGAGCAGGGAGCCCGATGCAGGGCTTGATCCCAGGACCCTGAGATCATGACCCGAGCCGAAGGCAGTCGCTTAACCAACTGAGCCACCCAGGCGCCCCTAAGATTTTTTTTTTTTAAAGAGCATAAGAGAGCATGAGTGGGAAGGGGCAGAGGAAAAGAGGGAATCTTAAGCAGGCTCAATGCCCAGCATGGAGCCCTGATGCAGGGCTCGAACTGACGACCCTGAGATCATGACCTGAGCTGAAGTTAAGAGTCTGATGCTTAACCACTTAACCAACTGAGCCACACAGGCACCCCCAGCTATGATTAATTTAATGATCATTCTAATGGAGAAAGTAGATACTATCAAACAGAGAAGGGTAGTATAAGTAGAGTGTAACTGAAACTCTTAGAATCAAAAGGAAATGCTAGAAGTCAAAACTTCTCAAACAGAAATGAAGAACACCTTTGATGGACTCATCAGTAGTCTGTACATTGGTGAAGGGAAGAATCAGTAAGAATCAGTAAGCTTGAAGATATGTCAATAGAAACTTCCTAAACTGAAATGAAAAGAGGAAAAAAAGAACGGGGGAAAAAACCCAAAAGAACAGAACATCCAAGACGTGTAGGATTATTTTATATGTGTATATATATATATATATATATATACATATATATATTTTGAAGATTTCTTTATCTTAGAGAGAGAGCATGCATGCACATGAGCTGGGGGAGGGACAGAGGGAGAGGGTGAGAGAATTCTCAAGCCAACTTCCATTGAGCATGGAGCCTGACACAGGGCTCCATCCCAGGACTCTGAGATCATTACCTAAGCCGAAATTAAAGCCAGACAATGGAGCCACACAGGCGCCCCAGCAATTTTAAAATGTGAAACATACATGCAATTATAATACCTGAAGGAGATAAAGTGAGAACAGAAGTATCTGAATAGTGGTTAGGAACTTTGCAAAATTAATGACGTGCATCAAGCCAGAGGTCCAAGTAGCTCAGAGAACACCAACCAGGACAAATACCACAAAACAAAACAAAAACCCAAACCAAAAAATAAACAAAAAAATCTATAGGCATATATTAAAATTGCAGCAAAACAAAAACAAAGGGGAAATACTGGATAAAGCCAGGATAGGGAGATGAGAGGAAACTTACCTATCAAGGAATAAAGATAAAAATAGGAGCACCTGGGCAACTCAGCTAGTTAAGCATCTGCCTTTGGCTCTGGTCATGATCTCAGGGTCCTGGGATCGAGCCCCGCATCGGGCTCTCTGCTCAGCAGGGAGCCTGCTTCCTTTCCTCTCTCTCTGCTTGCCTCTCTGCCTACTTGTGATTTCTGTCTGTCACATAAATAAATAAAATCTTTTAAAAAAAGGGCAGACTTAAATTTGTTAAAATATGTGCACATCCTAATGTAACATTTGAAATTTTTAAAGAAGTGGTATAATTTATATGCCAACAGAGCAATTAAAATGAAATCATATGAAATCCTCACATAAAACTAAAGAAGGCAGGAAAAGAGGGGGAAATGAAACTAAGAACAAGTAGAATAAACAAAAAACACAGTTCCAAACATGGTAGATATTAGTCCAATTACACCAATAATCACTGTAAATGTGAATGGTCTGAACACACCAATTAAAAAACTAATATTGTTATAGTGGAGTTAAAAAAATTACAGGACCATCTATATGTTATCTATAAGAACCCACTTTGAGCATAAAGACTCAAAATTCAGATAAATTAAAAGTAAAGTGATAGAGAAAGATATACCATGCTAACACTAATCAAAGGAAAGCTGTAGTAGCTATTTTAATTCAGAAAAACTACTTTCATAACAAGGGATATGATTTTGAATAGAGAGAGACATTATAGAATGATAAGGTTAATGGAGTGAATTCTTTATGAAGATATAAAACTTACATCTAACAAGGTAGCACCAAAGATTATGAAGTATCTACTCAAACCACAGTGGAATTAAACTAGAAATAAATAGCTGAAAGATAGGTGGAAAATCCCCAAATATTTGGAGATTGAACAGTATGCTAAATAATACTAGTAGGTCAAAAAATTCTCAAGAGAAATTTTTAAAATATTCAAACTAAGTGAAAATGTATGTACAACTTATCGAAACTTGTGAGATGCCATGAAAGTAGTGCTTAGAGGGGGAATTTATGGCTTAAATAAATATATTAGAAAAGGCAAAAGTTCTGAAAACTAATTAAATTTCACACCTTTAGAAAACTAGAGAAAGAACAATTTAAGCCTCAAGTAGGCAGAGAAAAAAGAAATAAAAATTGGAGAAGAAACCATTGATATTGAAAATAGAACAATATAGGGGCACCTGGGTGGCTCAGTCGTTAAGTGTCTCCCTTCAGCTCAGGTCATGATCTTGGTGTCCTGGGATCGAGCCCCACATCGGGCTCCCTGCTCAACAGGAAGCCTGCTTCTCCCTCTCTCACTCCCCCTGCTTGTGTTCCCTCTCTTGCTGTGCCTCTCTCTCTGATGAATGAATAAATAAATAAAATCTTTTAAAAAAAAAGAAAAAAATTAAAATAAAAATAGAACAATATAGGAAATCAGCAAAGCCAAAACCTGGTTCTTTGAAAGGATTGATGCAATTGATAAAGCTTTATCCAGGCCAACTAAGAAAAAAGAGAAGACACAAATTACCAATATCAGAAATGAAAGAAGGGTCATTACCCTCCTGATTCCCATGGACATGAAAAGGTGAATAAAGGAATCCTGTGCCCACAGTTTTGATAAATAGATGAAGTGGACTAATTCATTGAAAGGCACAAAGCACCAAAACTTATACAAGGAAGAATAAATGGTCTGAATGGTTCTATATATATATTGAAAAATCAGTAATTATTTACCTTATAAAAAAGAAATCACCAGACTTGAGTAGTTTTACTGGTGAATTCTACCTAGCATTTTCAAAGAAATAATACCAATTCTGCACAGTCTCTTCCAGGAAAAAAAGAGCAGAGGGAACATTCCCCAAGTCATTCAGTGAGGTCAGCATTACTGTACTATCAAAAGCAGATAAAGACACTGTAGGAAAGAAAAAGTACAGAACGAGTAGTTTCCATTAACATAGATGCAATGTCTTCAACAAGTTATTAACAAATCAAATCAACAACATATAAAAATAATTATGCTCCATAAGCAAGTGGAATTTATTCCCAGTCTGCAAACCTGGTTCATTATTTGACAGTCAGTGCAATCTACCTGCTAAAAAGCTAAAAATGAGAATTTACATGATTGTGTTAATTAAAGCAGAAAAATTATTTGACTAAATCCAAAGCCAGTTGTGATAAAACCCTCAAAAAACTAGAAAGAGAAGAGAACTCTCTCAACCTGATAAAGTATATCTATCAGAACAAACCTACATCTAACATTATACTTAATGTTGAGAAGTTGAACACTTTCCCTTTAAGATGGGCAACAAGGCAAGAATGTACTCTCTTTCTATTCAAAAATCATACTGAATTTCCCAGTTCAATAAGACAAGAAAAGGATATAAAATGTATATAGATCAAAAAGGAAAAAAATGCATGTCTTTGTTAGCAGATGACATTATTATCTATGTAGAATTTCCTAAAGAATTGAAAAAAAGGAAAAATCCTGAAGTTAATAGGGGAATATAGCAAGGTTGCAGGCTACAAGTTAATGTACAAAAATTAATTACTTTCCTATCTACCAACAACAAGCTATTGTAATTTAAAACACACACACACACACACAAAGTCAAAATACAGTACCTTTTACAATTGCACATTGTAAACACAAAATACTTCAGTATAAAGCTAAAAAACTAAGTGCAGGATCGATACAAAAATACCACAAAACTCTGATGAAAGAAACAAAAGGAGAGCTAAACAAATGGGGAAATACTCTGTAATCATGGAACAGAAGACATGCTATTCTTGGTATGTCATTTTTTCCCTGCCTATGTTTATAGATCCAATGCAATCCTAATCCAAACACCAGTAAACTAGTCTGTAGATTTCAGTAAATTTATTCTAAAGTTTATATGCAAAGATAAAAATCTAGACTAGCCAGCAGAGTACTGAAGAAAAACAAAGTTGGAAGATTCACATCAGTTATTTTCAATAATTATAATAAAGCTACAATAATCAAGACATTTTGTTGATGGAAAAAGAATGAAATCAGTTGAACAGAAAGAGAGCCCAACGGTAGAAACACATAAAGATAACCAACTGATCTTTGACAAAGAACCAGAGGCTGTACATGTGTCCTAGAACTGAACAATTGAGGAAATGGATGGTGGATTGTAGGAGTCAGATTTTTCTCTGTTAGAGTGCAAGTTTACAGATAAACAGGGGCAGAAGGCAATGGGAGGGAGGCTAGAATGTGGTAATGGACTAGAGCTGGAGTCATTGGTATAAATGGTTTAGCTTAATATAGATAAAGATGGTTACATATAGAATTATTTAAAGGTATGTGTACATATAAGTATGTGTGTATATATGTGCATATGTGTGTATAAGTACACACAAATACATTTCCTTGCTCCATCAACTGACAGGGCCTAGAGCAGTTGATACTTCCAGTAGCAATTGGCACACCTGGTATTCAGATCTTGGTTTCTAATACTATTATCTCATAAAAAGTATCAGGGTTCCTTGGAGGACTGGCTGATCTAGGACTGGGACACAAAATAGTCAAGATGAGCTTTGAGCATCTTGTAGTGCCAGAAAGGAAGGAAGTGCTGGGGAGAAAAAAAAAAGGGGGGAAGCAGGGTAGGGGAGAAACATGTCAAAAGGACAAAGGAGCCAACAATTTAAGGAAAATAATAAAATAATGTAGTATTGGATTATAGCCCAAAGTATAAAGTAAATATCCATAAATTCAAACTAATAGCAATAAATGATTCAATAAATACATAAACCAGGGAGAGAAGGAAAATCTCCTCTGCAAAAGAATTCCAAATATCAAATGTAGATACTCTACCCACAAAGAGGTAGAGTATTGCATTCCATAAGTGTAAGCTACTCATAATGACTTCTTTCCAAAGTGCGCAGTATGAAATGAGGGCCAAAAGACTGACTATACAGTAGAGAAATCTGATAAACACTACTTTACCCATTTGATCAAGGTGAACAGCAACAGTGAAAAGTCATGTTGATACTATATTCCCTTGATATGATGTGACTGAAATGGTATTTTACCTCTGTAGTCTTCTTCCCAAAAATACATAGCTCCAGTCTAATTATGAGAAAAACATCAGAATAATCCCAGATGAGGAGCATTCAACAAAGTATTTGAACAGTACTCCTCAAAACTACCAAGGTCATCAAAAACATGGAAAATTTGAGAACTATTGGAGCCAACAGGAGCCTAAGGAGACATGACTAAATATTACATAGTATTGTGGGTGAGATCTTGGGATGGAAAAAGGACAATTGGCAAAAACTAAGAAAATCCAATCAAACTATGGACTTTATTTAATCATAATGTATCAATATTGGTTCATTAATTATAACAAATATACCATACTAACATAGGATATTGATAATAGGGGAGACTGGATGTGAGGTATATGGAAGTTCTCTGTATTATCATCACAATTTTTCTGTAAGTTTAAAACTGTTCTAAAATAAAAGTTTTCTTTTAGAAGACAGAATTAGTTTAAACATACAATGGATAAATGGATATATTTATATATATAAAGATTTAGTCATCCAAGTAAATACAGATCTACATCTATTTAGTTGACTTGCTACTTGTTTATCCTCTTATTTTTTCAATTTTTAAATTTATTATTATTATTTTTTAAGATTTATTTTTTTATTTTTATTTATTTGACAGATGCAGATCACAAGTAGAGAGGCAGGCAGAGAGAGAGGAGGAAGCAGGCTCTCTGCTGAGCAGAGAGCCCGATGCGGGACTCGATCCCAGGCCCCTGGGATCCTGTCCTGAGCCGAAGGCAGAGGCTTTAACCCACTGAGCCACCCAGGTGCCCCTAAATTTATTATTGAAGTATAATTGATATATAATGTTATGTGGATTTCAGGTATACAACATCGTGATTATCAGTAATTACATGCATGACTCAGGGCTCACCACAGTAAGTGTAGTCACCATCTATAACTGTACAGCATTATTACATTATTGACCATATTCCCTATGCTGTACTTTTCATCTTTTTATTTATTTTGTAACTAGAAGTCTGTATAACTTAATCCCCTTCATCTATTTTGCCCACCCCCACCACCCCACCTATGGTTACTATCACTTTGCTGTCTGTATTTAAGAGTCTGTTGGTTGCATAGTTGGTTGCTTGGTTTTGTTTTTTAGATTTTACATATAAGTAAAATTATAAGATATTGATTTTCTCTGACTTATTTCACTTACCGTAATACACTCTAGGTCCATCCATATTGTTGCAAATGGCAAAATTTCATTCTTTTTTATGGCTCAGTAATATTCTACTCTGTGTGTGTGTGTGTGTGTGTGTGTGTGTGTGTGTGTGATCTTCTTTATCCATTCATGTATTGATGGACACTTGGGTTGCTTCTGTATCTTGGCTATTGTAATTAATGCTGCAATAAACAGGGGTGCATTTTTCCTTTCAAATTAGTGTTTTTGTTTTTGGGAGATAAGTACCCAGTAGTGGAATTACTGGATCCTATGATATTTCTATTTTAATATTTCATGGGACTGCCATACTGTTTTCCTCACTGGTTGCACCAATTTACACACCCACTAATAGTGCACTAGAGTTCCCTTTCACCTACATCCTCATCAACACTTGTTATTTCTTGTCTTTTTGATTCTAAACATCCTGACATGTGTGAGGTATTATCTCATTGTGGTTTTGATTTGAATCTCCTGATGATTAGTGATGTTAAGCATCTTTTCATGTGCCTGTTGGCCCTTTGTATGTCTTCTTTGGAAAAATGTCTATTTAGGTCCTCTGCCCATTTTTTAATTGTATTGTTGGTTTTTTGTGGGGGGGTGATTGTGTAAGTTCTTTATTTATTTTGAATATTAACCCCTTATTGAATATATCATTTGCAAATAACTTCTCCCCTTCTGAATGTATTTTTAAGCATATGTCAAGTATTATATAAGCATTAAGTGTTTAATATTAAGTGTTAATTAAGAAATATTATCTTGGGGACACCTGAGTGCTTAGTTGGTTAAGGTCTGCCTTTGGTTCAGGTCATGACCCCAGGGTTCTGGGTCGAGTCCCACATAGGGCTCCTTGCTCAGCAGCAGGCTTACTTCTTCCTCTGCCCATCCCTCCTGCTTCCGTGCTCTCTCTTTCTCTCTCAAATAAATAAAACCTTTTTTTAAGAAAAGAAATATTATGGGGGTGCCTGGGTGGCTCAGTGGGTTAAGCCTTTGCCTTCGGCTCAGGTCATGATCCCAGGGTCCTGGGATCGAGCCCCGCATTGGGCTCTCTGCTCAGCAGGGAGCCTGCTTACCCCCCCACCCCCTTCTCTGCCTGCCTCTCTGCCTGCTTGTGATCTCATATAAATAAATAAATCTAAAAGAAATATAAATAAATAAATTTATTTAATAAATTTATAAATATATATCATATAAATATATGTCATATAAATAAATAAAATCTAAAAGAAAAAAAGAAAAGAAATATTATCTTGACTGAAAGCCTCCTTCAGAATGAGATTTCAGTAGCATTAATGGTTTATTATTTGCCAGTATCTTTAATAAGCACTTTCTCAATTTATATTTATTATTATTAATAACATATATTTGTTACAGATATAAATTGTTAATATAAAATCTTATTCTAAACATATTTGATATAAAGGTCTCTTGAAAGACTCATAAATCTAATAAAAGTAGTAATGACGATCTTTTATTTTTACCAATTCTAATTTTGTTGATGAATATATATTCATACTGACATATGTTTATGAATGAGTGGAACAATATTTTCACAAATGACTAAAAACTTACATATAACATTGATTAAGGATACAGAATCGCTATGTCAGTTATTGCCATGGCTACAAAACCTTTAATTTAGACCTTGTCCGATGACTAATATTTCTTATGTCATTTCCCCTCATCTTTTGGTGCTAAATTACTCAGATAACAGAATACAATTTCTATCTTAATCTGATCAACATGACAATTTATTAAAAGAAATTTTAAAAAGGAACATTTTGTTAACAGTTCATTATTGGAGTTGTGTAATACTTCTTTAAAACTGCTCAAAACCCATTAGGTATTTCTGCTTCATTGTTAAAGGCATGGCAACCAGGAATATAATTTTGTTTTCAGACAATGAAAGCTTTTGCTTTATAAAGAATTATTGTTTTCTGGTTTAAGAGAAAGGACTTCAAGATCACCTTTTTTTAAATGCAAACACTTTTTCAAGTAAACGCCTCTCAAGTTGATTACTTTTAAATCACCATCATTAATTGATCAGGATAAGGGATATTTTACGTGGTCAAAGACAGTTGAAATTATGCCTTCCCCCAAGGACATCTACAGAATAGTTTCCTTAAGGAAACACCTGACATGTGCTGGTGATTATCTTTCAGAATACATTAAAGGAACCAAAACAATTTGAAAACATTAAAGAATAGGAGGATTTCTACATCTTCAAGTCTTCTTTGGAAGAAAATTAATATTCCTATTTATTTTCATGAAAATAATCATAGACGATGTAAATTTATTCTAGACTTGGAAAACTGATGGAAGTAGCAAGTTAACATACATTGATAAAAAGAAACAGGATTACCTAGCATTGACACCATGTACTTTTCAATTGAAAAAGTGAATCTATATTTAATGTATGTGTGTATATTCATGTATATACAAAGCATTTTACTGAATGAAGTATTTTCTCACCACTTTGCCAAGTCATGCCCTATGAGTATATCTTTCTTAGGTAGTGCTTTACTTTTCTTAGAATAAATCATTGCCGTGTATGTTTACATGCCTTTGTCTGTTGTTTTTCCTTAACCTGCATCATCTTCCACCATGTTCCAGCCTCTCTTTTGCAAGAACTTACAGTAATCTTTCACACATGGCTCGAATTTTGTTCTTCCTGGAGTCCTTCCTTTTGAGGCCTCTGTTCTGTCACAGTGAACTAATTCCGCTCCAGACCATATCCATAGCCATTTATCCTAGAGTTGAATTTCCTTATCATCCCAAGATGCTACCTTGATGCCCCTCCATTTTGCATCTCATATTTTCCAGATCCTACATTTTTGTCTTGTTTTACCCTATCCTTTTTTCCTGGAGACACATTCCATGAACTTCCTAATAAGAGGTTTTTGGGAAATAAAATGGGGTATTTACATCTGGCAATATACTTATTCCACTATTATAAATTAAGCATTTGACTTGTATTTTAAAGTCTTGTTTAATAAGCTTCCTCCACGGGACACCTGGGTGGCTCAGTTGGTTAAGCAGCTGCCTTCAGCTCAGGTCATGATCCCGGCATCCTGGGATCGAGTCCCACATTGGGCTCCTTGCTCAGTGGGGAGCCTGCTTCTCCCTCTGCCTGCCACTCTGTCTGCCTGAGCTTGTGCACTCTCTCTCTCTAATAAATAAATAAAATCTTTAAAAAAATAATAAATAAATAAATAAACTTCTTCCACAATTTAAAGTTGTTTTTTTTCCTTTGTCTTAGATTTCAGTGTAACTTGGTAGAATTCCATGTCATTGTGATATCCATTCTCTTTTCTCATTACGTGGTAGTGATGTGATTTGGAGTGGAATTTGTGAGTGAATGGTCAAGAAAGAACTCTTGAGATGTTTTTGGTGCAAAAAGGTGGTTTTATTAAAGCACGGGAACAGGACCTGTGGGCAGAAAGAGCTGTCCTGGGATTTGAGGAGCAGTTGATTATATACTTTGGAGTTGGGGGAGGTAAAGACAAGGCAAGTTTCCAAAAGGATTTTCATGTATTAAAGAAAACTTACAGGATTCTGGAGGCCTAGCTATTGTCAAGCTAAGGTGGTTTTTCCCTCTAACAAGACATTAACATTAAGACAGTTGGGAGTTCCTGGGGTGCCTGGGTAGCTCAGTTGGTTGAGTGTCTGACTCTTGGTTTTGGCTTGGGTTGTGATCTCATGGGTGTTGGGATTGAGCCCTGCTTTGGGCTCTGCACTTGGCAGGGAGTTTGCTTGAAAGTTCTCTCCCTCTGCCCCTCCCTCTACTGGTCATCTCTCTTTCTCTCCCTCTCAGATAAATAAATAAATAAATCTTTGAGGGTGAGGGGGAAAGACAGTTGGGAGTTCCTGGAGGAATGTCATACTCTGCCCGTACAAGTTATAAGGAAATTTAATTTTATCTGCATTTCGTTTTGCCTTTCTTCTCCAGATCGGTAATATTTTTTCTTTTTAAAAGTTTTAAGGATCACTTGAAGTGCCTGGGTGGCTCAGTCAGTTAAGCATCCAGCTCTTGGTTTCAGCTTAGGTCATAATCACAGGATCCTGAACTCTAGCCTTGCCTCAGGCTCCATGCCCAGTGTGGAGCCTGCTTAAGTCTCCCTCTTTCTCTCTCTATCCCCCACATCCCCTCAAAAGTTCTAAGGATCACCTGCTTAGTACTCACTTCCAGAAATTTTACCATTATATGACTTATAGTTTATTTTAGATTTTAAAAGACATTTCAGTTTAAACACTTCCTTCATTTGCTCGCTTAATTTGTTTGATAATTTTCTCTACTCTCTACTGTGATTGTGTTTATTGAAATGTATATCATTTAGTTGGATATTTGATCTGAATCAGTCCTCTTGTTTTCTTTTTTTCTTTCACTCCAGTGTTCAGTATTTTTACTCTACTTTCCAGGAGACTTCCCCTGGTGTGTCTTTCATCACTTTTACTATATAATTTATTTTGGTTATCTAATTTTAATTCACAAGAACCCTATGTTTCTGTGATCATTCTTCCTTTTATAACATTCTGTTCTTGGTTTTATTTCTATTTATTTTTATTTTAGTTAACATACAGTGCAGTATTGGTCTCTGGAGCAGAATTCATCACCTACATACAACACCCAGTGCTCATGGCAACAAGTGCCCTCCTTAATCCCCATCATCCATCTAGCCCATCCCCCACCCACCTCCCTCCATCAACCTTTACTTGTTCTCTATTGCTAAGAGTCTCTTATGGCTTCTTTCCCTCTCCCCTTTCTCTCTTTTCCCCCTTCCCATATGTCCAACTGTTTTGTTTCTTAAATGCCATATATGAGTGAGATCATACGGTATTTGTCTCTCTCTGACTGACTGACTTCACTTAGTGTAATACACTCTAGCTCCATCCATGTCATTGCAGATGGCAAGATTTTATTCTTTCTTGCTGGCTGAGTAAGAGCCCATTTTGTATATACAACAGATCATCTTTATCCATTCATCAGTCATTGGATATTTGGACTCTCTGTTCTTGTTTTTAATAGATGCAAAACTTTTCCTATCCCTCTGATTATATTAATTATTGTTTTACTTTCATATTTTCTTCTGCCAGTTCCTCATACTTTCTTTTGTTTCTTTGGTTCTTTTTACATTTATATTTTTAAAATAGAAATTACTTTAGCATATATGTTTTGTTTCCTTTTATATTTTCATTAACTTCTTTGAAAAGCATTCACCACATACTTGATGTGCCTCAACTCTTTCTTCATATTTAAACTTCCAATACCTAAAATTGATTGGATTTTTGTGTGTATAAAGGTAGTTTTTCCACAAGTGAGGGGGAATTTTAGTGAGGATCACCCCCAGCAGAGTATTTGTAACATTTTTGGGGGTTGCTGATCAGTTTATCCAGTGAAAACACAAATTAGTTTATGCTATTCCCATGCTTAAAATACTTCAGCAGTTTCCCATAATACACAGAATGGAATTCAAACTTCATATCAGGACTTCTAAAGCCCTGCATGATGTGGCTTCTGCCTATCTCTTAAATTACATATCCTATCACTTACCAGTTCATACTTGAGTCCTGCTGGCTTCCCTCAGTTCCTTGGACAAGCCACATTTTTACTCCCCAGGGCCTTGTTTTTAATACTTCCTCTGCTAGGAATTTCTTTACTCCCAAATATTTACATGCATGTATCCTTTTGGTTTTTTTTTAACCAGAAATAGCTTTCACATCTTTACAGAGGTTTTCCCTAGCCAGACTATTTAAGAATGTGCCCCCATTGTCAAGCAGAGCATCATGTTTATTCCCTTCTTAGCATTTATCATAAGCTATGATTGTTAACATATTTATTTATTTTTGTTTATCTCTTTCATCCTCACTAGAAGATGGGATGCGGATGAGAGGGACCTCATCCCTCATCATCACTATTGTATCCTAGCACCAGAGAAGGTTCTCAAATATTTTTTTTAGTGAAAAAAGGCATGCCTGTGTACCTACTATGTAGTTAAGCTATGGACATTTAGCCACTTTTCTAGGCATTTATCGATTGATTATGGATTAAATATCCATTTATTGAGGATATACTATATAATACCTAACACACGACTCTGCTAAAAACTGGAGACATAGAGACTTTTTTTTCCCCTCTTAAAGAAGGAAGGGGGGAATAGGGGCAGAGGGAGAGGGAGAGAGAGAATTTTAAGCAGGCTCCATGCTCAGGGAGCCCTTCATGGGGCTTGATCTCACAACCCTGAAATCATGACCTGAACTGAAATCAGGACTCAGACACTTAACCAACTGAACCACACAGGCACCCCAAGACAGAGAGACTTTTAAAGAGGAAGTTTTTTCCTCTAGGGATTGATAATATATTAGGAGGAAAAGGAACCAGAAGTAAAGTTTTAATAGAATAGATATTACAGCAGAGGTCTATAGAAGATAGAATGGAACTATAGAAAAGAGGCCAACCAATTGTATGTGTAGATGTGCCATAAGATCACTAAATGTTTGAAAAGCATGTGCAAGATGCTTATTAGACTAGGACGGCATGAGACAGTGAACTTTGGTCAGAGATAACAGCCAATAAACCAGCAAAGAGAAGTGAAAGGATATTTGGTGTCTGTTACATTTTAATTTGCTTCTATTAAGGCCATTCACCGTACCTCATATTTTACCTTGGTTCTTAGGTTATATTTAAGGTTCAGATACTAAAATTAAAATTTCTGTATACATAAATGTGGTTATTTATGCATTCTTTTGAGGCAAATCCACATGTAGAGGTTGGTTCCCTTTCCTCTACCCATCTGTCTCATCCTGTACAGAGGTCCAAAGTGAACCCAGCCCACAGCCAATTTAATATTTGAATGCAGACACACGAGGCAAGACTGGTTGTAAACCTAGCTCAGATTCTATATGTATAAGCAATAAAGTGGTTTTGTTTTAAATCACTATGTTCTGAGATTGTTGCATACTGATAATAAAAAACAAGCATAATGTAAGTAGAACAGAATATATTTAGTCCAGGCAGTGAACATGGGAGTGTGTTGTTGTGGTACAGTGGAGGAGCAGATAATTGGAGAAAAGGAGGTAGTAAAGGACTACTTATTAGAAAAATACATGTGTATATCTATAGATCTGTGTGTATATATGAGAACTATCAACTGTAGTGATGCAGAATAACAGTGAAGAGGACACTAAAATCTGAGAATAAGGGAGAATGATTCAGGGCTCAGTAGATATCAGCAACATGGAAGGGTGGGATATAATATATATTGATGTTATAAGCATCATAAGTGAGAAGTTTTGGGGAAAAAGAAGATAGAATATTCTAGAAGCAGCAATGAGAAGCAAGAAAGACTCCTACACATCTCCAGAGCAGAAATATGAGGGCCACAGGTGATGACAATAACAGCCATTACTTGGGAGAGCTTCAGGAGAAGCAGTGGCATTAGAGGAGAACCTCTCTGATGGTAAAGGGAACATAAAGAAAACAGTTTGAGGGGTGCCTGGGTGGCTCAGTCAATTAAAAGCATCTGTCTTCAGCTCAGGTCATGATCCCAGGGTCCTGGAATGGAGCCACGTGTTTGGCTCCCTGCTCAGCAAGGAGTCTGTTTCTCTCTCTCTCTCTGCTCCTCCCCTTTGCTTGTGCTCTCTCTCTCTCTCTCAAATAAATAACATCTTTAAGAAAAAAGTTTGAGGGATAACACAGGATTTTGCTGATGGTGCACCAAGAATTCCAGAAGGAATGACAGGAACAAAATAAGGAATGTGCAGAATCATATACAGAAAAGACTGTAGGAGATGAGTGGTGAACTGGTCACTGGGGTCTTTTAGTGACTGGCAAACAAAGTTAATGACAAGCTGATATTAGTTCTGATTGGCAAGGAAAATAGTTTTGTTTAGGACTTTGTTAGGGAAATAAAAAGATGTGATTCATATCTCAGTGCAATATTAGCCATGTAGGTGAATACAGAAGACCTAGGAGAGTATAGTTTTATCCCAATATGCAGGACTTACTGGGATAAAACTCCTCTGATTTATTCATTAAAATGTAGGCTACTTTTATGTACATTGCAAAGGAGGGTAGAACTGTGGAAGTATGATCAAACATTAGGAAAGGAGACAGTTGGTGTGTAGAGGAAAAAATACTCTTGGAAAGATAGAATCAAGGGGAAGAGTTGAATCTGTAACTGTGTGCTATGCTTATCTGCCAGTAGTTTCTGTGATCTCATAACTGTTCCTGCAGAAGATTTCCACCAAGCCTCACCTTAGCTCAGATGACTATGTTAATAAAATGGCACCCAAGATCAATCAAGAAAAAGCACTACACTGTTCCACTACAGAAACACATACACACACGCACACAGCATGTGCAAGCTTCTTACTATCAACTTAATAAATAGAATTTCAATATTTTCTTATGTACACAAAATAAATACATGAAAAGGCAAGTTGTATAGCTGAAACAATTTTTCAAGTGTTACGTTAAGATAAATATTTTCAGTGATTACAGGGAGGAATACTGTGCAATTTGCTATCCTATATTTTATCTATTCTGTTGTTTTGTAAAATATTTTGTATTTGTAAAAACAATCTCTTTGTATAGCCATGTGTTTTCATTTATAATTCAAAAAGTCAGATAATTGTATATGTGTATAAATATAACAGATATATAATATATCTGTGTATGTATACACACACATATACATATACACCTACAATGCCTGGCATATAATGGAGTAAAAAAAAATGCTTTCCAAAAAATAAAGTACTATGAATAGAAGTACTATCTTAGTGAAAAACAAGGTTTAGCATATAACTCAAATCTCAGCATCTAATATGAACAGTTAACAAACCCAATAGCCCTATATGGTGGGGAAAGATCAGAAGAGAAGAATAAAACTGCAACATGAGTTAAGATTTTTCAGTAAAGATCAAATTAATGACAAAAAATGATGATG
The DNA here is from genome assembly GCA_003697995.1 of Taxidea taxus jeffersonii. Lineage (NCBI taxonomy): Eukaryota > Metazoa > Chordata > Mammalia > Carnivora > Mustelidae > Taxidea > Taxidea taxus. Next base: position 43,950 of record ML097185.1, on the reverse strand, counting down.
TTTTGTTTAAATTCAGTGTGTTCATAGATACATATACTTATGTATCTCTCTCTCTATATATATCTATATATTTATAAAAAATAATTTAGAGTGTGGCACCTGACTGGCTCAGTAGGTAGAGCATGTGACCCTTGATCTTGAGTTTGAGTCCCATGTTGGGCATAGAAATTACTTTGAGAAAAAAGAGTTTAGAGAATGTGAATTAATTGTTTTTATGCTAACACATTCTTTGTCAGTGCTCAATACTTGAATATAAGCTACAGGAGTGGTGGTGTTGATCCACACCACTGAATTTAATAAAGGAAAATAGTAAATTAATAAAATATTTTTATTTTAGTTATTTTCAACACATAACAAGGCTTTAAAATAAATTATTTATATATTTTTATATCCAAGATACCCTTGTAGATATTTGAGGCAAATGGGATAAACAGTAGTGAAATAAATTCTTCTAAGTGAGTTTAATGATATCACAGTATGATATTAGTAAATGACATCAATTACTTCATGAATTTAATCCTCTTACTCTTCAAAGCATACACTACTTTTTTAAAAAAAGATTTTATTTATTTGAGAGTGAGAGAGAGAGAGAATCAGTAGGGGAGGGGCAGAGGGAGAAGCATACTCCCTGCTGAGTGGGGAACCTGATGCAGGACTGGATCCCAGGACCCTGGGGTCATGTCCTGAGCCAAAGACAGATGCTCAACCAACTGAGCCACCCAGGCACCCATATCCTACCTTTTTAAGGTAGGAGGATAAACATGAGAGCCTGACATTATGGAAGTCAGATATTGATGTGTTTTTAGGAATATCAAATGCTACCAAGGGGATGAAGAAAGTGAGGATTCAAAGTTGTCCTGAATTTAGGAAAATTTAAGTCACTGGTGATCATAAAAGAGGTTTCTGAAAGAATTTGGAGATTAATGCATGATTGAATGAGTTTGGAAGTGTAAGAGTAGTGAGAAAAAAGAGATAGAATATTCAATCCCTCACCTTCTATCAGTATAACAAATTTTACCAAGAGCAAATGATTTCTTCATATCTGGAAATATTGTAAGGAATCTTGCCAGCCATATATTTAGAATCAGTACAGTTAAACTCTATTTTCAAATGAAGAATACATTTGTGTTTTCCTTTTATTTCTAGTTTAAATCATATGCCCAAGGCAGACAGTTCTTTCTTCCTCTGTGCTACCTAAACAGATCTTATCTGTGAGTTTCCCCCATATTGCAAACATCTTTGGTTCTAACACCTAGGACCATGTCTGTGTCATTGTAGTTTCATAAAAATATTTGTTTCATTAGAATACAACCAGACAGTTTAACCAGTCAGGTGTTAATAGAAGTAATACAGTAATAAAGGCCTTTAGAAATTGGATCACCATACTGTTATTTGTACCTTGGTTCATTGTAGTCAAGAAGATCAATTTTTGATGCCTGACATAGGACTTGAAATCTATATACAACAACCCCCTACCTTGCTAAAATATCAAGCACTCCCTAATCCTACCCACATTAACTGTAAACTCAAAGTACCTGTGGGAAAGATCTCCCATAAGCCCAAATCAAGAGTCAAACGTGTCTTTAAGTCTGGAAAACCAATGCAGAAAATCTAAATGAGATGATTTACATTGACTAATTTTGTTCTATCATTTTTGCTGGTGTAATTATTTCTTTTTAGATTTTATTTATTTATTTGACAAAGAGATAGAGAGCACAAGCAGGTAGAGGGAGAGGGAGAAGCAGGCTCTCTGCTGAGCAGGGAGCCTGATGTGGGACTCAATCCCAGGACCTTGGGATCACGACCTGAGCCGAGGTAGCTGCTTAACCGACTGAGCCACTCAGGTGCCCTGCTGATGTAATTATAAAAGTAGTATGTTTCCTACTCATATCCATGGAGCAATCTGGTTGATGTGCCCTTTGGAAAAATAAGTTTGAAGCAGAAGCTTTAGGAGACACTATTAGGACACTATACAAGAAGTGCTTCGGGCTGCTGACAAAGTGGCCCCGAGTGCAGAAAACAAGGTTGTTTTTTATTTTTCTTTTTTCCCCAACTCTGTATGGTAGAGTTCCATCAGAGCACTCTGAGTGCTCAAGTGCAGTGGAGATATATAGCTAGCTAAATAGAGCAGTGGTGAACTGGTAATGAAACTAACTCCTGACATAGGAATACTTAACATGTATGAGAATGAGCAGGATAGCCTGGAGTTATTACTCAGTTTGTAAATGCATACAAGAAAATGCTTGATGACATTCCCAAATAATTTAATTGCATTTTATTTTAGAAAACATGTAGGTGGGGACAAGAAATATAAAACTTGAGTCATTATTCTTACTGTGGTTTTATTCATATCATGGCATTAAGGGAAATGTGAGAATTTGATTACCTTTGTGTGTGTCACCTTTTCTGATAGTTACATTTATTTATTTAGTTAGTTAGTTTAAAGATTCTATTTATTTGTTTCACAGAGAGAGACACAGTGAGAGAGAACAGAAGCAGGGGGAGTGGGAAAGGGAGAAGCAGGCTTCCCGCCAAGCAGAGAGCCTGATGCGGGGCTCGAACCCAGGACCCTGCGATCATGACCTAAGCGAAAGGCAGATGCTTAATGACTGAGCCACCCGGGCACCCCTGTGATAGTTACTTTTATGAAAGTACTCTAATTCATCTGAAAGAGTTAATAACACATTCCTCAAAAGACCCACTTAACCTTTCTTTGAGCATAAAACATGGTTTAGTCACTAATAAAAGTGAGTGATGGAAATTCTACAAACATCTAGAGAACAATGAAACCATGCAAAATAAACCCAGTGGCATCATACCAGTAAATCATTCTGGGCAAAGTTAAGAGGGTTTTTTTTTTTTTTACATCTTATAAAATTAGTGTATGAAGAGAGGACTGTGGGTAATAAACGTCTAAGTTTCAGTAAGGTGGCTGATACAGTGGTTCAAGTAAGTGTATAAAATTGTCAAATCAATTTTGATAAGAACATGATAAAATGGATTAAAAGCAAACAAAGAGATCATGAATGTGGAGAATGATAGATGAGAGTGGGACCTTTGAAGTACCAGAAAATGATTCTTGGTTCTGTTAAATGGCTTTCTGATCATAAACAGAGGGCAAATAGGGCTTAAATTAGATTGGCAGATTATATCAGTTTAGAAGGTGCTGTAAAAATCATTTTAGAGAGGGAAATGATATAACTGGCTGTAAATAAGTCTGTGGGTAGAAAAGAACAAATGAGATTCAATTTGTAAAAGAGCAAGCAGGAAAGATATTACCAAACAACCTATGACGATACCGTTGTTTGCTAATAAAAGCAATGGCATAGCATTTTATAGTATATAGCATGCCTCTTTTTTAAAAATTTATTCATTTGACAGAAAGAGAGATCACAAGTAGGCAGAGAGGCAGGCAGAGAGAAAGGGGGGAGCAGGCTCTCCGCTGAGCAGAGAACCTGATGCCGGGCTCGATCCCAGGACCCTGAGACCATGACCTGAGCCGAAGGCAGAGGCTTTAACCCACTGAGCCACCCAGGCGCCCCTAGCATGCCTCTTAAATGCTGATTTTTATGAGCTTATTGGGTAGGAAGCCAACTGAGCAGACTAGTTTCTGGAATAAGGTTGATTATCCAAGGGAAGTCATTGAGTTCTCCTCGGACTGCACACTAGTGTCAGTGTGTTTGGCAGATGGGCCAGCTGCGAAACTTGTTTCCATCTCCATCTGGCTCCTTCTGATTTTGGAGTCTTTTCTGTCTGTTAGGAAACAGGCAGCAAATATTTCCTATTAGTATGGCAACATGTCCTTAATACTCTGATAGTCAGTCAGGGGCTACATTCTAAGTTGTACTCCTGTACATATTCCATATTTTGTCCCCTCTAAGGTATTTTTGTTATCTGCCAGATATAATTTCATAGAATGGGTCACAGCTTCCATCTATCCCATATGGGTCTAAAAGAAAAGACAAACAGAACCCCTCTTGTTTGTGGTTCAGTAGGTGGCAGGTGTAGGTAAGAGATCTCTATTGGTGCGCTGTTGGTGGGTGATGGAACATTTCCTTCAAGTAAAACCATGTAATTTGTTTCCGGTTTTGAAAATTTGAATTAAAATAAGAATACAAAGTATTATATATGCATCTAAAAAGGGAAGTAATGAGTTATGTTGGAAGTTAGGTTGTTAGCTGCTCAAGATGTAAATATGTGATTCTATACACAAAAAACAAATGGAAATAAACAAGGAAAATTTCTTATTCTGCAGAGTTTAAATTTGGTTTATTACCCCCAAAACACTGTTGTGTTAGCTTCTTTATAGCCTTAGTAATTTCTCTATACAGCAATTAGGACTCAGCACATTTCCTTATACCTAATATGCATGCAATACAAATATCAAAATAATTACTACAAAATCTTATCCTAATTACCTCTTCCCTTCTGTTTGAAAGTGCCAGTGATTTTGAGGTGTTAGAATGCCAACTGAAGTCAAAGAACAGAGTACAGAAATCCTTCAAAGGACAATAGGTGCACTGAAGAGTTCTTTTAGAATTGAATGTTAAAGGAAAAAAGTAGGTCAGAGGTATTTAGACTAAGAAAACCAAGTACGTAAGAATGGTGAGCAGCCCCAGAGAAAGAAACACTTAGGAAATAAAGACTTGTTCCAGTGGGGCCTGTTGTTACTTATAAGAGGGTAATTATGATGATAAAATTGAATGCATTTAAATTTGATTTTCTAAATAAGAGAGTACTTCAGCATCTTCAGAGGTTGTGGGATGCTTGAGCATTCAGTTACCGTAACATTATATTAATGGGGTGAAGGGAAAACTCTTGAGGCCTGATAACTGAATAAATCAGTATTGGAAAGGAACTTGGGTCAAAAATGCCAATGTCAGTTAAGAAGAAAAAAGGGATCAGCAGTCTCTATTAGAATATCATATTTTCTGACAAAGCTGTATTTGTCAAGAAGAAATGAGGCTAAAAATCACCCAGAAATTGCATCTGGATTCTCAGTAAGAGATAAGGATTATGAAGAATCGTGAAGAATGAGGCATTCAGGTTGATATTCCACATATTGGAACAAGATTTGCCATGTCTCCAACAGAAAAAAGTATGCCTAGAAGATAGAACTTCTTATATTGATCACTCAAACACTTTATGCTACTACCAAGAGCTCAGCCCCATCTTGAAAGCTTTCCATGACCAGTCCTAGATTTCTCCTAAGTGACACAGAGAATGAGTTCTATTTTATATACATTTTATCTTCTTGTTGAACTATGGACAAGTTGATGATGTTTGAAAAGAATTGGGGCTATAACTAATATAAAAAAATAAGTAAAACTTAAGAACTCTATTAAAATAAAAGGAGGGATGCCTGGGTGGCCTAGTCAGTTGGGCGTTCGACCCTTGGTTCCAGCTCAGGTCATGACCTCAGCGTTCTGAAATTGAGTGCTAAGTCAGTCTCCATGCTCAGTGCAGAGTTTACTTCAGACTCTGTCTCTCCTTCTCCTTCCGCCCCTCCCCCTGCTCATGTGCTCATACACACACACACTCTCTCTCTCTCCCTCTCTCTAAATAAACAAAATCTTTTAAATAAAATAAAAGGAAAAGTTTTGAACATTGTAATGGTAGTGAATAGCTATTGCTGTGAAGGATACAAAGATGAGTAAGCTGTGTCTCACATTTTCAGGAGGTCTGCAATATAATGGTAGACAATAACATGCACAACTAACTCTAAATAAACAGAAGACAAATAGCAACAAAATACAGCAGTAACATAGTAAAACAATTAGTTTGGGAGATTCAGCATTTCTGAAATAATCCCAGCCTTGTATATAAAGTGGGGATTTCTTTAATTTACAGTTGGTAAAGATTAGAGGGTGAAATAAACCATCCCACCAAGGGTACATTCCCCAACAAGAGGCTCATTTTGTCATTATCATTTTTAAATTAGCTTTGCCCAGCTTAACTTTCACTTTTATAATCTGAGCTAAAAAGGCAGGAGAGCACTCCTTCAAGGATGAGTCAAGAACATACTCCTAATTTCTCTTGTTTTTGTTGTCATATTGTGTTTCCAGTGCTACTCATTGCCATCTAGAACAGAATGTTCACTCACAGTTCACATGGATTACAGTGAGAGGGAATTGACTGTTGCTAAGATAATATGCCAAAACATTAGTTTTCTATCTCAGGCCTGGAAGGTGTTACTGAATCCTGATTTGTAAGAGAAGTGGGTATTTTGTTTTGTTTTGTTTTTAGTTGGGTCCATTCCACTTCTACTTCATCTTTCTTGGAACCCCCTTGCCATATCAATTTCCTTGAGGTCTAATTGGCTGAAGTCATGGACAATCCTATTGTTTACTTTTTTAAAGTAATTTATCATTTCCTTCTATTATTGATGACATGAGAATTCATTCTTCATTCTACATAAATGAATTGAGTGCCTTTTACAAACCAGTGTTCTTTAAATGAGGAATACAGTAGGGAATGAAACCAACAGAGCTGTTGCCTTTCAGAATTCACAGTCTAAGGAAGGAGACAGACAATAGATCTGGACACAAAAAAAATTAATAGGTGAATAAAATTCTGGGTGGTAGTGAGTAGTCTGAACGTCAGCATAGCAGTATAAGGCTGTGGAGGACAACATTAGTAATTTTGATTAGATGCTCTGGAAAGCCTGCTTAGGGGAGACAAATTGAGGCTGGAATGAATGGGAGGATATAGCCTTGTGACCTTCTGGAGGGGAAGAGTTCCCAGGAGAGCATATGAAAAGTCCTATTAGGATGAAGTCTTTGGCATGTCCCAGAGGCAGCAAGTGCCCAGGTAGCTAAATTGCAGTGAGCAAAGCAGAGAGAATAGGGGATAAGGACAGACAGGTAGTGAAGGACCAACTCTCATTAAGACTTTTTTTCCTAAGCTAAAACTACAGTTTTCATCAACATTTCCGGAGTGCTATGGTCATATCCCACTGTACGCACCTTCTCTGGCCTTGGCCCAGCTTTGCTCTTTTTGTCCTCTCTTCTCTAGGTTTTACTTCTAATCATCTCTCTGCTTCTTCCATGTATCAGTGTGATTTGTTGTGCTTGTGAAATAATTAGGAATATATTTATGTTTCTCAAGACATTTTACATGTGGTTTATTTATAAAGTGCACCTTTGTAACAGTGACTTGCATAAGGTAAAGACGTAGAAGGGTGTTAGTAATAATTTGAAGGTTCGTGCAGAGGGGAACCAATATCTGTAATAACAAATACCAAATAGAGAAAGAATGTATTTAGTAATAAGAGTCTTAAAATAAAGAAGGTGGTGGGGAAGCTCCACCACAGGCTGAGTAGGGCAAGAAACCCCTCTGGTCTATTTCCCTGTCGCTAATGACCAATGATTATCACTTCACACATCAGATCGAACTCCATGAAGGGGCAAAAACATTGATACAGCCACTTTGAAATGGAGCAGATTTAAAAATCACATCCATAGCGTGATTTTTGAGGATCCTCTGTCTTTTCCAGTCATCAACCCTTCAGGAATGATAAATGGCTCTAATATAATTTATCCTCTAATCCAAGAGCGAAAGGAAGAAAAGTATTGTGTAATATGTGTAATACCTGTATCTCACTTTATCTGTTTTACAGTTGCTGTTCTCTAGGTAGATAGAGGGGGGTGGAGAAGGAATCAAAGAAAAAGGAAAAAATAAATAAAACTTAAAGAAACCTACCCGTTATCTTTTTGTTGTTGTTGTTGTTCATAAATAATCTCTGGGCACAATTACATGTTATAAGGAAATGCTTTCCAAAACTTAATTAGGGCTTTTGAAATTCAAGCCCAACATATTATTTTACTTAATTTATAACAGGAAGTTCTAACTCAAAGGAAACATTTCAGTTTGTAGCCCATTCTCCAGAAGAGGGAGGCCAAGCCACATTTACCCTCGAGTTTAACCAATGCTCGTATTAGTCTTAGCAGTATTATCCATCCTAGCTCTGGCTGGTACGTTCACTTAAGAATTGTCCTTCATGGGGCACCTGAGTGGCTCAGTGGATCACGACCTGAGCCTTCAGCTCAGGTCGTGATCTCAGGGTCCCGGGATCAAGTCCCCACATCAGGCTCTCTGCTCAGCGGGGAGTCTACTTCCCCTCTTTCTCTCTGCCTGCTTACTTGTGATCTCTCTCTCTCTATCAAATAAACAAAATCTTTCAAAAATAAAATAAAAAAAGATCTTTAAAAAAAAAGTATTGTCCTTCAAGGCAGCACTTTTACAGGTAGCCTTTGTATCCAGAGTATCTTAGAGTAGAATACGTACTCAGAAATAGTTGAAGTAAGCAGAATCATCTAAACATTAACCTCAGTTTTTTATGATCCCTGTGGAAGTTCACTAGGCTCCATTTAGACTGGCCTTCCTTTTTATCTCAGTCTCATAAAGCATTGTCCAATCTCAAGGACATCTGTCTGGAAACCATTTTCTAAGATATTCTAATGATTAGCTCAGTTAATTAAATGTCACCTCCTTGAGAAGCCTTATGGTATCAACACATATAAATAACACCTTCCATCCCAACTCTTTTTACCATATTATAATACTATGCCATTATATTCCTTACACAGTATCACTGTTCAAAATTATATAGTTTTTATTTGCTATTTTTCTGTTTTTGTCTGTTCTATTCCATTGGAATGTAAGCACCATGATTCTAGTTATGTTATTTTCTTGTTAATCTGGAACAGTGCCTGTCTCAAACTATTTAATAACCACTTTTCATACTTCCATTTTAAGACAATTGCAAAATTACAGAAAAGTTGCAAGGAAAGAACAAAGAATGCCCATATACCCTTCAAACAGACTCATCAATTGTTAACAATTTTCCATATTTGTTTTATAACTTTTTCTAAATGTTTGTGCCTATCTGTTGTTTACATGTATGTATTTTCTTTTTTTTAAGATTTATTTATTTATTTCAGTGAGAGAGACAGAGCACGTGTGTGAATGGGAGAGGGGCAGAGGAAGAAGGAGAAACTCAAGCAGACTCTGTGCTAAGCAGGGAGCCGACATAGGGCTCTATCTCATGATACTGAGATCATGACTTGTGCTGAAACCAAGAGTCAGACACTTAGCCAACTGAGCCACCCAGGTGCCCCTGTATATATTTTCTAAGAATATTATCATACATAGCCTCAGTGTAGGAAGTAAAGTCAGGAAATAAATATGATTATTTATTTATTTATTTATTTATTTATTTTTAAGATATGTACTTTTTGTTTGTCAGAGAGAGCACAAGCCAAGGGAGCTGCAGGAAGAGGGAGAAGCATACTCTTTGCTGAGCAAGGAGCCTGATGCAGGACTTGATCCCAGGACCCTGAGATGATGACCTGAGCCAAAGGCAGACACCTAAACCATAGAGCCACCCAGGTGTCCCAAGTCAGAAAATTTATTATTTTAATGGTATTATTAGCTGATCCGATGTCCGTATTCAAATTTCACAGTTGTACCAAAATATTCTTTTTTTTTAAAGATTTTATTTATTTATTTGACAGATCACAAGTAGGCAGAGAGTCAGGCAGAGAGAGAGGAGGAAGCAGGCTTCCCGCTGTACAGAGATCCCAATGCGGGGTTCGATCCTAGGACCCTGAGATCACTACCTGAGCTGAAGGCAGAGGCTTTAACCCACTGAACCACCCAGGCCCCCCGTACCAAAATATTCTTATAGCATTTTTTTTTTCTGATGTAAGATCCGACCTACAATCATGTATCACATTTAGTTGTTTTATGTTTTTAGTATCCTTTAATCTGAAATTGTTTCTCAGACTTTCATGACCATGGAAATTTTAGGAGTACATTTACTTAGGAGTACAATTATTTTCTAGAATGTTAATAATTATGTTTTTGGAATTTGAATACATGAATACTAACTAACTGCTATCTAGAACTGTATTATCCATATATAAAGATGCATGAGAATTGGAAACATATATGTATAAAGTTTTCAAAACTTCATATAGTCCATTCTAAGATCTATCAGAGTAAAAGGAGTACTAAGCCAGACTTTGGGAGGATCACGATTTCCTGTCTGCCAAAGTTTTCAATTTCCATAACTAAATAAATTATCAACAATAGATTTTCTGAAATTTTGTATAAAGCTAGTTAAGAATACACCTTGAAAATTTAAGTAAGCTGTTAGAATATGTTTTATGTGGCCCTCCTTACTTTTTATTTTTTTTAAGATTTTATTTATTTTAGAGAGAAAGCATGTGAGTGGGGGTAGGGGCAGAAAGGGTCCTCAAGAGGCTCCCCACTGAATGTGAAGCCCAGATTCAGGGCTCAGTCCCAGGACCCTGAAATCATGACCTGAAACAAAATCAAGAGTCGACTGCTCCACCAGCCACACAGGCACCCTTATGTGGACCTCCTTTAAGGAATATATATCCGTAATTAAACCATTTTTGCTAAACATTAAGACTTTACTAACTTTATTTTCCAATTTCATGTTCCAGAATTATCCTTGTTTAATCATAAAAATAAAGGAGACTTTAGTTTTATTTTAAACAGTGTTTTCAGAATAGAGGTTGCCATGTACCAGCACATTCACTCTCTAAAGGAGAGAAT